>QANX01002312.1:0-72548 GCA_003254975.1 Ochetophila trinervis | reverse complement strand
CTTAGAAAAGGCGACGCGAGCGTCTCCGTTTGTAGGAGAAAAGCCGACACCAGCGTCTCCGATTCTAGGAGAAAAGGCGACACCAGCGTCTCCGATTCTAGGAGAAAAGGCGACGCGAGCGTCTCTGATTCTAGGAGAAAAGGCGACGCGAGCGTCTCCGATTCTAGGAGAACAGGCGACGCCAGCGTCTCCGATTCTAGGAGAAAAGGCGACGCTCGCGTCTCCAATTCTAGGCCAAAAGTGCGCGTAAACAATGAGAAATGGAGACACTTGCGTCGCCGATTTGATGAAGATACTGCGACACTTTCGTAGCGAATGTATAACCGTTATCAGCGATGCTGAGCGTCGCCTTAATCCTTATTTTACGGCGACGCACTTTAGACGTCGCGAATGTTTTTTTACTTTCGGCGACTCCCCTTTCCGCGACACATGAATTTACGTCGCCGTTTACAACTAGCTACGCTATTTTTGCGTCGCCTATTAGGGTTTTTGGCGTAGTGTGTGTTCCTCATTATAGCTTCACAGTAAGCTAGCATATTCAACTTTTTGGTAGAAGTTTCATTGAAGCAATGAAAAAAACTATTATATTTTTAATGTTGTATCAATGAAGTAAAAATTTGAAGTAATGAAAAATAATATTATATTTTTTGTTGCATCCATGAAAAAAAATTCCAGAATGTAAATTTATTGTAAGTAATGTTAATATATATATTTGGAATTTTGTCTTATAAATAATTAATTTGCAAAATTAACAAATTAATTAATAATTTAATAATTTTAATTATTAATTTATTAAATTGATAAATAAATTTAAAATTAAATTAAATAATTTAACAACATGAAAAATGACTCATGATGCCTTTGATAATTTTGACAACGATATTTCAAATAATCCTAATCAATTTTTCCATTTTTGGAGGATGCAAAGAAACCTTTAAATCCAGAATGCACCAATTTTATCAAATTACCGGGCTGTGGTTAAATTGTATAACTTGAATGGAAGATATGGACTTTCTAACAATAGCTTTGATGCATTGTTGAAGTTGTTATCTAAGATGCTATCATGTGATAATGTTTTTCCAACATCCATTTATAATGTTAAAAAGACTTTGAATGCGTTGGGCATGAAGTATGAGAAGATACAAGCACGTCCCAAAAATTATATTTCATTTAGAAAGCAATATGCAGATTTGAGTCTTTATCCTAAATGTAAATCATCTAGATGTAAAATTGGCGAAGATAAAATTGTTACCAAAACACCATCTATTATACTTTCTGCCTATTCCACATTTTAGAAGAATGTTCTAAAGTGTTTCAATTGCTAGGAATTTGACATGACAAGCAAATGAGAGAAATGTTGTAAGGGGCAATATGCAACACCTATCAAATTCTCCGGCTTGGAAATTGGTTGACCATTTTGGTCAGAATTTGTAGTGGAAGAAAGAAATCTTAGATTATTGCAGCCAATGGAATGAATTTGCACAGTTTGCAGAGTAATGTATACAGTGCTTTGTTGTGCATGAAGAAAAAATTTTTGTTGTTAAATATTCTAACTTCTAGACATAAACAACCTGAAAACCTTATCGATGTATACTCAAAGCTGTTAATTAAAGACTTGAAGAAGTTGTTGAAAGAGGGTATTGTAGCTTTTGATGCTTATTGGCGAGAGGAGTTCACTTTAAATGCTATTAACGATAAACGATTTTTCTGCTTATGACAACTTCGCCGGCTATGCAATGAAGGGTTATCATGCTTGTCCAATTTGCATTGAAAACACTTTTGCGACACGTCTGCAACATGATATGAAAATGAGTTTTTTTAGGCATAAAAGATTTCTTCCTCCAAGTCATCCTTACAGAAAGCAAAAAAAAGTCTTTCAATGGGTTTCAAAAATTTGAAGAGCCTTCGATGCCATTGACTGGAGAGAAAATATTATCTAAGCTTAATACTTGTACTTTCGACTACACATGCCAGGGTAAATTTTTGTGTGGAGATGATATTGAATAATGTTGGAAAAAGAAGTCAATATATTTTGAATTAGAGAACTAGAAATATGTACGACACAACTCAGATGTCATGCATTTTGAAAAAAATGTATGCGAAAGCATATGTGGTACACTGCTTGATATTTCAGGTAAGATGAAATAAATATTTGGTTGGACTTAGTAAAGATGGCTTTGCAGCTCGAATTGGCTCTGTCGGTACATGGAAAACATACTTTTTTACAGCCTGCTTGTTATACATTATCTAATCAAGAGAAAAAAAAAAAATCAGTTTTGTTGGTGTTTGGTAGAGTTAAAAGTTACAAATGGTTACTCTTCAAATTTTATAAATATTGTGAGAATGGAGGACTTGAAGCTGGTAGGGATGAAGCCCCATGGTAATCTCACATTGGTCCAGCAACTATTGCTTTTTGCAATTCGCCCAGTTATTCCTAAAATTGTGCGAGTTACAATTGAAAAATTTTATTTTATTTTTAATTCCATCTGTAAGAAGTCTATTGAAATTGTTGCACTAGATGCCATCCAGAATGATCTTGAGATAACATTGTGTTTGATGGAGAAGTTTTTCCACCATTTTTTTGGACGTAATGGTCCATTTTAACTGTACAATTGGTATAAAAAGTTAGATTGTGTAGACTAGTACATTTTAGATGGATATACCAATTTGAAAGGTACATGAAAGTATTGAAGAGTTATGTTTGCAACAAAAATCATCCATAAGGTTGTATTGCGAGAGTTATTGTGCTGAAGAAGCAATTGAGTTTTGTAGTAAATATAAAAAAGGGTTAGATGCAATTGAAAACTCTTTTGGCAGATATCAAAAGCTAAATGATAGGAAGATGTTGGTGCCCCTATTAAATGAGCAAAGATGAATTCAATGATCAACCGTTTTGGAAGTAAGTCCCTAGTTGTGTCCTTTCCGAGGTGCCAGAAGTAGAGCCATACAGGTTGTACGTTTCATAGTTGTACAATTACTTTTGAAATCACTTTTATATGTATTTGTAGCATTTTTCATTTAGAAGCATTAAAAGCAGACAAAATATAGAGAAAATAAAGCACAATGGTTTTAAGATGGACACAATCGTATATTTATGTATTGGTTACATGATAAGGTATATGTACGAAAACAAATAAATTATTTGTGTTTGGTTATTACTCATTTGCTAATTAGATTCAATTGATGGTTTTAGATCGACTTCGAGTGAATCTGTTTTAGAAACTCTAAGGTGGATAGAAAAAGGTTTTCAATGGGTAGTAACTAAGCATGAAGGATATGTTAAGAAGGGTGTTTGATTCAACACAATGGAAAAGGTGTTTGATTTACTTACTACGAGAATGTAACGCCACACTCTCTCTCCAACCAATATTGTCTCCAATTTAGCCACTGCACTTCAGACGGTATGGAGTTTTTGGCCAGACTTCTCAAGGGGTCACCCATTTTAGGAATGCTCCCACTGGAACACACTTAACTTCAGGGTTCTTTTCAACCCTGAAGCCAAACGCTCTGAAAAATGCCCTGGTTCTTAAGAGAGTGCTCACTTTACATTTGAACTATTACTGTTTGACACCCTTCCACACCCGGGTGATGTGGGATTGGACACCAATCTCTGCCAGTGAGGTAGCCTGCCAGTGCCCTGCACCTGCCCACACTTACCCTGGCTCCAAATCCTAGTTGTCACAAAGAAAGTAAGAGAAATTTGGAATATCAATTACAATAATTTTTGCCTTTCAATTTTCATGTGTGATTGGTTGGACAATAGTACTGGTGTGTAAACTGATGAATTAGATTTTACATGTGTGAACTTCAACAAGCTTGGTGATAAATCAGATCTATTCATTATGGTTTCACAAGTGCAACAAGTAATTTATATTAAAGATCAATTTGATCATTGTTGGTCCATATTATTAGCTTTACCACAATATGATGTATTTGTAGATGTTAAAGAAGATGAACTTGGAGATACTAAGATGGATCATAACCTATTTTATGACCATCTTTCTAATGTGGATGACATTGATGCTAATTGTGATGAAGACTTCGAAAAAGTTTAATTTCGTGATGATTGTGAAGGGATATAGGTATGATACAATTTTAACTTTATTGACACAAATTGTTGGTTTTTATACAATGATAAATTGTAGTTATTTTATTATATTTGTAAGTGATTCCATTATATTTTGGTTTTTATTTGTTAGCAATTAATTATTAAAAATAAAAATTGTATTAATTTTAATACAGTTTTAGTGATAAAATGATTGTATTAACTAAAAACAATTAAATAATAATTATATTAAATCTAAAAACAATAAAATAAAAACTAGTTTGCAACAAATAGTTTAGAGACGAAAACTCGTCGCTAAAAATAAAAAAAGGAACTAGCTACGATGGCTATCGCTAAATGATTTGAGCAATAGATTGCGTCGCCGTTTCACTTCTGTGACACAGAGCATCACTAAAAACTTTTAGCGACAGTTTGAGATGCTAGTTAATTCGAGACGTGGATGTCACTAAAAGTGTTTTAGCGACGGCCTGCGTCACTATTTGCTTAAATTAATAGTCAAAATTAATTTCCAACCAACCCATTTTGTATTCATCTTTTTCCCCCCTCCATTGTTGAATCTATTTTACATTCACCTCATTCTCCCTCACTCATGTTCCTTCTCATCTTTCTCCATCAAAACCCACTTCTCTTTCTCCTCCTTTTTTGCGTCGCCATCAAAACCCACCTCTCTTTCTCCTCCACACCGATGCCGAAAACCATTTCTCCTCCTCTTCCATGCCACCTCGGAACCCATATATCTTTCTCTTCCATGCCTCATCTATACCCATTCCTCCTCTTCCATGCCGCCGTGGAAGCCTTATCTCCTTCTTTTCCACATCACCACCGAAACCCACTCCTGCTCCTCCTTCATAATGTCACAAAACACAATGCTCGTCCTCCATGCTGCCGCCGAAACACACTTCTCCTCCTCCTCTTTCTTTCCACCGCTGCAACTTGCTCCTCCTTGTGAGTTAGTTCCATTTATTTTATGGTCTTGTATTATTTTTTTCATTTTTTTGTGGTATTTGATGTGTTTCAACTTTTGTCAATCAATATAGCATGTTTTCCAGTGTATGAAATATTTGATCGTGTATAGCATGATTTTGTGGGTATTTGATCATTTGTTGCCTAAAAACAATGTACTTTTTTTCATTTCGGCTTTTGGCCATTAATATAGCAAGCATGTCCGTGTATGGAATGTTTGTCTATGTATAGCATGATGATTGTGAGCATTTGATAATTGGTTGCCTAAAAATAAATTAATTTTTGGATGGGTTTTGGCTTTTGGCCATCATTATATGTTTGCTCGTGTATGGAATGTTTTGCTATGTATATCATGATTGATAATATGTTGTTATGTAAGATAACAATGTTACAAGTTTATATGAAATAGGTGACGCATTAGGACCATTTAAAAATTTAAATAATAGGCGACATTTTAGTCTTATTTTTGTTAATAATAGGGATGTTGTGTTGTTTTCTTTGTAAAGTGTTTAGAACTTATAAGTTTTTAGATGTCCAAAAAAGTGGAGTCTCTGCCAAAATTGTATTGATATTTTATGTGATTGTAAATTGTCTGTGTGATGCAGAATAATAGATTCATTTGAGCGTAACAATCTCTCACTTGATGAGCCTTCATCCTCTGATGATAAGTAAGTCCAAATAATTATATAACTTCAACTTTATTGTATTTATTACTTATAGTTATAAAAAAATATTTATGTTACTAATAATTAATAAGTCAATGTGTAGGCATTTACATTCTAGATTGATAGGCGAACAACTAGAGAAATATTATTTTATTCTTCTTGATGATATTGCCAATGTAGCTAGAAAATATCCTGATGAGCAAGAACTAAAAATCTTGATGAGATGGAAAGATACAGAAAATGGTCTACTATGGCTTTTTCTGTCTTGGTCAAGGTACATAAGTTTTTTATATTGTTTTACTAATTATATACATGAAAATGTGATTTCATATTGTTTATATATTTTTAGTTCCCATTAGATATTGGTTGTTATTGACCCATACATAGGCGTTGTCTGGTTTTATGATTCAGTTCTAGAAAAAAATGGTGTGCGTAGCGACTTTAGGAGTTTGTTGGATAGGTAAGTCTAACTTAATATTACTTAGTCTTTGATTTAATTAAATTTAATAATTAATATTTAAGTGTGATATTATTTGAGTTGTATATGTAAATATCGTGTGTCTAATGTACAGGACATTCCTCGCATGGAACATTACAACCGATGACAATAAAAAAGTTAAGAACGAAAATCTTAGATGACAAAAGCAAAGGTATATATACATTGTACATATTAATATACATATATATAAATATATATTCATATATGTCTATATTTAATGTATGGTTAAATGTATTTTGGTTGTATATACTAACTACATACTTATTTAATATAATAACTTAACATTTTTTAAATATTTGTATAGGCTGTAAAGTAACTAGAAAATTTTAAGTGTGAGTAGTATGTGATGATGATTATGAAAACATCATAGTCAATAATGTTTGTCGAAATGACTTATCATATATTACTAACATTTTTATATCACTTATATTTTAGATTGATTTAATAAGAATTGTTAATTAAATACTTAATTGAATTAATTGTTTGATATTTGTGCAGTTTAAAAATGTAACTTGGATCCAAAAGTACATGTATTTTAGAGAAAAATGGACAACTCTCCAACTTAAGTACGATAGCATTTTCAATATTAGGTTGAAGCAATCAATGAAAAACAATATCAAATGTAATTGTAGCCTGGTATGGAAAAAAAAATATCGTATGTGATTTTGTTGTACATATTATTTTATATATTTTTGGATTTTTGTCTTATAAAAAATTAATTTAGACCCATATTATAATAGTAAATTAAATTTAAAATTATAAATTTGATTTTATAAATTATAAATTTAAATTAATTTAAAAACTAAGTTAATTAAATTGAATAGAATAAAAAATAATTTCAATGACAAAAACAGTGACATTAATTGCAACGAAAATATAAACAAACTAATATTGACGATAATTATCGCTAAAAGGTGGCCCAATAGCGACGATCTTCATTGCTAAATAGTCCTTATTTACCGATGCAGCGTGTAACTAATTAAGTAATTTAGCTACGAACAATGTCGCGAATTAAAAAATATCTAGCAACAAATTTCGTCGCTAAATACTATTTTTTTTTAATTTAGGTCTAAATGCACTTTAGTACCTTCTAAAATTGAATTTATTCACATAGAAGTCTCTACAACTAATTTATGCAATTGATACCTAGTATTTTGAAAAAAGTTGCACATTTGTCTAATTTAGTAAAAATTGATAGATTTCGTGAACTTAGAGATCAATGCATAGTAAGTAACCCTCGAAATTGGGTTTTTTCATTTCTAATTGTACCAAAAATAAAATTAAAAAAATTGTAAAGAAAATCCACAAATTGCTTTTAATTTTTCTTTTAATTTTTGGTACAATAAAAAATGAAAAAACCAATTTTGAGGGTCAATTTCTATGCTTGTGACCTCTAAGTTTAAAGAATCTGTCAATTTTAATGAAATTGGATAAATGTGTATTTTTTTTTCAAGTTACAGAATATCAATTGCACAAATTAATTGTAGAGACCCATATGTGAACAAATTCAATTTTAAAGGGTACTAAAGTGCATTTAGACCTTTAATTTTTTTATAAAGCATCTATTTATTTCATTATTTAACTTTTGGTTTTGCCTGATGTTATGAGCATCCAAAACAACGACACTGTTTTACGTCGTTATTGCTCAGCAAAGATGACAAATTCTTGGCATCCTTGTTATGGACAAAATTCGTGACACTTTTTCAGTGTCACTAATTTTTTCCACCTTTAATGACAGTGGATTCAATGACATAGAAACTTGAGTCGGCGTTTACATTTTGCTACGCCATATTTGTGTATCCTATTAGCATTTTTGTTATAGTGAATGCTAATAGATTATTGTATGAGCCAAACTAATCTTTGCGAATTCCTCTTCTTTTGCTATTTAATTTTGTGTACTTATTCTATTAATAGGTTCTCTTTCGTATGAAGTATTTGAGCTTCTGCATTTGTTTTTTTGATAATAATATATACTTATGTAGTTCTTGGGTAGTTCAGATTTGGTTGCTAATACTTGGAATTGGTTCATCATCATTTTGAATAAGAGTATGTGAATCATCAGTATGATTGTCAGTCCAGCTAAAATGTTTTTTTTTTTTAAATCCTACATTTGTTAATGTTGGTCACAATAAAGAAAACTTATGGTTAATATAAACTACTGATTTATAATAAACAACAAAGAAAGCAATGAAACACAAATACATAAAACAAAAACAAAGAAAACAATCATTTTTAATGATGTCCGGCCAAGATTGACCTACATTCTCGTGCTCATGAGTATGAGAAAAATTACAGTAAAAGAAGAGCATTACAAGTCTAACACATATATGTAATGGAAACCTAACACTTGAGGAACCTAGGAACCGAAAACACGCTCTTTAAACTCATAAAGAACTCAACAATAAAACCATCTTGAAATAAGAGATGTAGAAGAACATGGACGATTACACATAGTACAAACCTCAAAATCTCTCTCTCTCTCTTTACCTCTAGTTCACGAAGAACCCTAGCCCTATAAATCTCTCGAGAAATTTCTTTCTAAAATCAGCTGTAAAGATGACACACCCTAAAGAAGATGAGAGTATGATGTTGTAGAATTAGTACACAAAGTAGCCCTAACGACACATAAAAAATGACATTGTAGAGCTAACCGATATAAAAGGCTTCAAAGTGGGCTTTAGTAACAAGCTTAATAGATTTGGGCTTAACAATTGAGGACTACTTTTCACAAATCTCTTTATATCCTCAAATGTAAAAAGAAGTGTAGAAATGCTAAACTCCATCCTAGCAATCAATCAAACTTTTTAAAATTAGCCTGCTCGAATTTGGAGCAAACTCTTGCATGAATTAAACTTGTGCACAGTGACTATCTTTGTCTTCATATAAGCTGGATTTTCTTCATTTGTATCTCTTTCTAGCTTTAATTTCTTTTTCTCAATTAGATCTATGATAAAGTGATATTTCACTTAATATGTTTTGATCTTTCATGAAAAACTTAATTTATACTCAAATGAATGGCACTTTGTGAATCAAAATACAAAAAAAAAACTTCCCTTCTAAGAGACCAAGCTCCAGAAGTAAACCTTTTAACCAATAGCATATTTAATAGCTTTTGTAGTAGATATGGCTATGAAAGGCTGAATTTGAGACTTCAAACTTATATAGTTCCCACAAAGAGTAAAAATGTAAGAAAACATAAACTTTCTCCTATACATGTCTTGCTGCATAATCCTAATCAAGACACCCTACCAAATTAACTCCATCTTGACCCTTCTTATAAATTAAACTTTCATTTACAATTGCTTTTAGGTACCTCATAAGCCATTTGGCACCATCCCTATGGACCAATAGTTGACATAAATATGCTTAGAACACTAACTGCATATGCTCGATCAGGCCTTGTACAAATCATACTGTACATCTCTGAACCAACTGCATTAGTATAGAGTACACTAACGATATCCTCCATTTATTGCTTTGTCAAAGGACATGGATTAGCAGATAATACCAACTGTAACACCCCGTCCCGGGAAAATATTAAAAATTTCCAAATTTGACCAAGTTTGACCGGTTTGACCGTAAGTGGGCCCGAGGTTGACTTTTGTGTGGTTATGTTTTGGGGCTTGACTGTGGTACTATTGTGTAGAGCTCGTCAATATGAGTTTGTAGACTAGTAGTACGCTTAATTCGGAGCTAAAACCGGGAAGTTGTGGTCATTTTAGTGTGAGAGGCATTTTAGTAATTTTTGTAAAAATTTAGTTAAAATTTGAGGAACTACAAAACTGCCCCCACCCCCTACCTCGCGCACTAGCTACCCCCCCCCCCCTCTCGGCTCTCTCCCGCGCAGCAGTCCCCTTCCATTTTTCCTCAGTGAAACCGGCTTTTTGTGGCCAGATCGGGCCAGGACTCACCTGTAAAGTGGAGCTGGCGACCTCAGCTTCCTAACTGGACCGGTGGCAGCCTGTGGGTCGACCTGGTTCACCGGAAAACTCAAAAAATCCAGTAAGTAGCACTTTTTCTGATAGCTGGTTTTCGGTGAGAATCCGACGATGGGTCACCTCTTTTCCACCTATTTTGGACCCTAAAAACCTTATTCCGTCGTCAATTTGATAAAATTCTCACTGGTTGGGCCGGAATCAAGAGGGCCATTTTGGCCGTGGTTTCCGATAAATTTTCCAGCCATCGCAGGTGACCATTGGACAAATTGAATTGTCTAATGTGTTGCACTTTCCTCAAGCTTTGTTTTGATAAATAGATTGCATATTATTATTGGGTATATTGAATTTTGCTTAAATTGAGCTAAATATAGATTATTTGTGAAAAATTGATTGTTATTGTGTGATATTCATGACTATTTTTGAAGCAATTAGATTGCTATTGACTGTTAGAGATTATCTAAATTTGATTTCTGCATATTTAGAGAAATTACGGTTTGTGGGTTCAAATTTCCTCAGGTATTCAATTTATCCGTGAGTTCATTTATTTTCTAAATCATTTTGGGAATATATGCTACATTTGATTGAATTTCTATTAAATTGTTTGGATTGAATTTTTGTTGTGTATTTAAATTTTAATTATTAAATATGTTATATGATGATTTAAATATTTACACGAGTTTGATATTATGCATATTTGTGATTTTGATGGATTTCATATTTATTTGGAATAAATATGAAATTTGTGTTTTAATTGGTTGTTTAGTGAATTTTGAAAATGTTTGGACGGTTTTACAATTTTGTAGAAATTGGTGATTTTAAAGAAATTGTGGCTTTTGTGGAAATTAAAAAAATGTTTGGGGCAATTTTCTCATAGTTGAAAGATTTGGTGAAATTTTCCAAAATAAAAGATTTTGAAAAGTTGTTAAAATAAAAAAAGATTTGAGAAAATTTATGAAATCCGATGATGGATGATCTCGGAGATGATTTTGTGGAGTACCATGATTTTGAGGAGTACCACACAGTATTGTATGTTGATTGAGATGTATTGGTTACTATGTGCACTATATTTATTTTATGCCGTCCTCTGCTGCGGACACATATCGAGAGAATGATGATGAGGATCCTGCCACGACGTATTAGGGACGCGGGTCCGTCGTGATGAGTTATTCCCCCTTCGCTCGCCTGTGATGCCGTCGGGACGCTGAGGGTCACATGGCACACTACTATTATATTATTATATTACTATATGATGCCATCCTCTGCTGTGGACACTTGTCAAGAGAGAGACGATGATGATCCTGCCACGACGTATTAGGGACGCCGGTCCGTTGTGATGAGTTATTCCCCCTCTCCCGCCGGTGACGCCATCAGGACGCTGAGGGTCACATGGCACAATACTAGAGTGGTACCGGTTTTGGTTTTATGTTTATTGATTGAGAATTTTAAACTGATGATTTTAAATTCATGGGTTATGGCCCATGATCTTTGGTTTTCAGGTTTTGGCTCATGACGTTTGGATTTTGGGTTGCGACCTGCATATTTGGTATTCATGAAAATGTGTTTGACAAACCATTTTAAATAATTATGAATTTTCACTTATATTTCTGGAGATTTGAAATGTTATTTTATGATTATGTTCAATTACATTTTTGCACCTGGTTTCGTACTGCATGGTTGAGTATGCGTATATCTAGAATTTTATTTTAAAACTATTGGAGAACTACAGGTAGCTTGATCCCTTTTAATAAGGGTATGTAGGCAGCTCAGATTTTAGGCTGAGTCTAGCTACAACAAATATATATTTGAGATATGATTACGGTGTGGAATTGTGTGTTGGTAGATTGGTTATGTATAGGAAGGTGTTTCCTTGCAGGTATTGTGGTGTTTGTATTTTAAAAATGTTACAAAAACATTCGAAATGCTGCCGAAAATTTTAATGAAATTTCTGGCAGTACAAATTTGTTAAAATTGTTTCAGATTATCTTTATTTTAAAAAATGTTCTAGTTGAATACACGACTGCTTAATGACTTAATGGAAACATTAAGTCATGTAGGCAGGATCTAGACAGTTTGGGTCCTGTCACCAACTCATCATTAGACTTGTTAACTGCAAAACTGTCAAGATGTGTCTTGTAGTGTTAGACTTATGCTCTTGGGCCCCATTTGAGATTATTAGTTATGTTGATATCTCTATAAAATTAAGTCTCAAGGTAAATTTTATGACTATGTTTCTCTTAGTCCTGAGTTTATTATAATTAGGTATTTGAATAATTACTGTTCTTTGAGTTATCAATAATTGAAATCTATTTTTATGAC
The DNA here is from genome assembly GCA_003254975.1 of Ochetophila trinervis. NCBI lineage: Eukaryota > Viridiplantae > Streptophyta > Magnoliopsida > Rosales > Rhamnaceae > Ochetophila > Ochetophila trinervis. Next base: position 60,101 of record QANX01002312.1, on the reverse strand, counting down.
CAATATTTTGATGATTCGGAGACATGATTGTTTAATTACCATCATTTATGAAATAAACAATATAAAATTTGTATATAATGTCCTCTTGATATGTTTCAATACTTGGATGTAATGAAGTTATTGGCCAGTGCATTTGATCCATTAGAGAAACTAATAATTCAAGATAATATATAATTATTTGATTTACAAAGATATTATCAATTGATTATTGATATTTAACAAATAGGAAATTTAATATCAATTAATACTATTAATCTTGGAGTTCAACTCTGGATTTTTATTGGAGTAGCAACATATTAAATAATTGCTTGACAATTATAAATAGGCTTGATTAATAATAGTTGTTGGATTCCCAGACTAACTTAGGATATGTCGTACAATTCACATCTCATCTATGGGAATATAAAATACAAAAATTGAGTTACATAAACTTGAGATTACACTCATTTGTACTCAACAGCAAGTGAGAAATTGTTAGAGTTATGCATTTGGACCCATTTGAGATTATTAGTTATATCTCTGATTTAAATTCAATTTTAATTTTGTAATCGTTATTTAATTTCAATTAAAAGAATTAAATGTTTATGTAACTGTTATTTAATTTTAATTAAAAGATATTGAATATCATTTTTGTAACTGTGATTTAATTTTATTTAAAAGATATTAAATATTATTTTTATAGCTGTTATTTAATTTTAATTTAAAAATATTAAATTAAGTTTCAATAGGATTTGGGTTACTATATATAGAAGAAAAGGAAGGACCCTATTTTTCCTATATTATTCTGAAAGAATTATAAAGATTCTAAGGGAAATAGTATTCTGTGTTAATTGCTAGAGATAATATATTTTTGCGACGATGATGATTCATTAGCATATTTTAATCATATGGTTTTATACATTTCCTTCAATTAGAATCAAAGCCATAAATGATTATGTATGTGAATCTCGTCTATAAAATATGTATATTTAATGTTGCATAGATACATGGCACCTAGGTTCAATATTTGTTAGGTCATATATACTGGTTTTGTTAATTACAATTTTTTTTGTTCAAAATGGATGTGTTAATTGCGGTTTGATTTTTCTTAATCCATGGTTAGATATTTTCTTGTGTTTTATCTTGGGATGCAACAAGGAGGCTAATCATAAGATTAGGTTTCCTACTTGACTTTATTTTATTGTTTTGCAAATTTTATTATATTTTATGTGAAAATTTAGATTTTTGTAAACATACGTAAAAGTACCCGGGAAAAAAATTGTACATTCACCATTGTTTGTCAATTTCTGCACTAATCTGAACTGTAGCTCTAGGTATGGATATCATGGATAGAAATTAGAGAATGAAATGAAGAAAACAGGTAGCAGAACGTCATAGGAAACCATTAGACGACCCCATGCACCGCAGGAAATGGCTGAGAATATGATTCACTCACCTAGATTCTTTTAGTGAGTGAGAGTGCGTGCACCATTGGATTATCCTGAAATTTGTGCAGTAGCTTTCCCAATGGGTACAATACTTGCCTATAAGATTTTGTGACCATTTGATATGTGTACGAAATTTGGTGACATATATGGTACTTGAGGTCAATAGGGGACAGCAAGGGTTTTGTGGTTTTCTCAAATCCTAGAAAACCAGTTAAGAAATATGTTTAGAAAATATGTCAATTTATGCTTGTATTTTTTTTCTTTTTAAAAAACCATGGATTAAGGTTCTTTAATTAATGCTTTTATTGATGGTTTAAATTATTTGCTTTAACATTATTTATATGATAACATGTCATATAGAATTGGTGGTTCCATATTAATTTGCATCAAATGTTAATTACATGTGCATAATAATTATTATGGTTTTGAGATCTAAATTAATAATTATTATGTTTTATTATTGTTTTTTAAATATATAATAATTTAGAAAATCCTTTTTTATTTTTAAAAAGAGAGAATTGAATAGATGAAGGTTTAAAAAAATGTACTTAAGAGCTCTATTGTGGGTACAATAATAAAATGATCATGTAATGCCCAAAGGGATGAATTGCCATGATGACTTTTTTGGCTGAGAAATATATGCTAGTTTATTCTATTACATCCACCTTGCTTTCAGTCTCTTTTCTCATTGTTCTTTTTTCCTAACCATTTCTCCTCTCGTTTTGTTGCATGAAAGCCTCAAATAGTCTGGGTATCGGGGACAACTTTTTGAGGAGCCTAAAACAATTGAACATCTTGTTGTGCTTCAACAAATAATTGTTATATGTCTCATGCAGAAAATTTTTATGCTTCCTAGAGAAGGAAGACACAAACCACATTATAGCTTTGTATTTTTTTTTCAGATTTGAAACGATGTTGCAACAGTGGAATATCTAGGAGGAAGCTCTTAGCTATAATGATCATGATATTCAAAATTTCCATATCCAAAAATCCACCTTATAGGCACGTCTATTTACTTATGTCGTCAAAAATCTTCTTTTTAAACCTTCAATTATTTCTCTAGTTGGAGGCCCACTAATAGATGCTCTTAGAGATTAAAGTGGGGGAAGTAATTCCGCTGCTTATGTCCTTATGGATTTTGTTTGAAACCTCAATTCTATGATTTTATCATCATCTCTTGTAATTATTGAAGAAGAGATAGATTGTGGAATATTTCTACCTTTTTTGTGTGGAATTTCCACATTTCAGAAATAGTGTATTCGTCCCATCTAATCTCCAAGGGCATGGAGAGCTTTGATTTGGAATAGAATGGTTTCTTCGATTTCTTTCTGAAAAGACATTTGTATGGATATTAGGACATAACAAGTTCATCGTCTTACATAAAATCCTATAGATCAACTGCATATTTATAGACCTTGGTTTCATATCATACCTATTAGTCAAATTATTTAGTGTTAGAGCATTCATAATAGTTAGATCATTTAGATAAAAAAAAATCTAGAAAAATCTAAAATATAGTGGGCCATCACATAGCGAAGAAGTGACATATCCAAGCAATGCGTCTTTGAATTTGTTAAACCTGACATCTTGTAGAGTCATTAAACCAAAATGTTTAGCCCTTTATGATGACCAGTTTGACTGCAAGATGGATAAGAACTATATGTATTTGCCTATATTTTGTCTTTGCTTCCTCTATAAATTTTTTATGAGAAAGTAGAAAAATATTTTATTCCGATTGAGAAGGGTATAACCTCCTCTACGATTTTTATCACATAGTGTGACCTTTAAAAGAAAGAGCCTTTTCTATAGACAGTAAAATGGGAGAGTTTAGGAATAGAATAATTTTCTAGTTGCTATTCAATATCATTAAATCCTAGAAATGATTGTTCTAATATGTCATGTAAATTCTTTGAAATGTAAAAATCAAATAATTCTCGGTGATCCAACAAAATGTCTTTCACTTACCACTCAAATAAATTTGTCATTTTTGTTTCCAAAGGAATGTTGTGATGTTGCCTAGTATGGTGCACTAATCCTTTGAGACCGGTCCCCGTGGGTATTATCCCTCCCTAAAACGACATTCTCTTTCAGATCTTTCAACCAATCAATACGATCAAGTAAAGCTGCTTTTACTAAAATGCGAGCAAGTTAGTGAGTACTTCTTTGGTCTTTCGGAGTTTCTGTTGTGGTTTATGAGTAAGATATGAAGATGACATGGTTGAAGATCCTTGGTGGGAAAAAGACCTAAGTAAGCTAGTCATTGATTTCGATAGTTTGGGAGAGTGTATTAGCCACAAAGCCTCCTAAAGGTTGACCAACAATCTCATTACCTTCTTTCAAGACTTACTAATGAGACCACCAATAGACCGATAATATGTGCACGCACTGTCAATAACCTCTGGCTCAGAGTTTCCAAGATCTATAAATGCTAGAGCTCCTATACTTATCAAACTAGCTTAAAAGATCTAAAAGACTAAAGACCAACTAAAGACCTTTCACTTGCTCAAGCTTTAATTCTGCCTAAAGCTAAAATTACTCCTAATCTAAGAGTTTAAGTTTTAAATAGTTTCTAATTTTCCAGATCCACACCAGTGGCAAGTAAAAAGCATACTTAACACTTTACTATACCGACCTATATTTTCAAGATCAACTTGGCTCTGATACCAGGCCGTTATATAGTTTCTAGGTCCAGGTGGGGCCACGACCATGCGCAATCGCATCCATTCACCACATCACCACATCACTCAAAATTCTCATAAATGTGTTACATTTATCAATGTCGCCAACATCATAATATCATTGTATAAATAGATAAATACTAAGATGCCATTAAAAGATTTATATTCTAATAAATAGTAATTCAAAAAATGGTATGCATAAGATAATCTTTACAAACATGCATATGTATATATATATATGTATAGGTTAAAGATCAAAGTGTGGGTTCATGTAAAAATTCATCCTAAAAACAATATTCATAATTCTATTCCTTTAGAAAATAGAGGTTAAAAGTATAAATAACTTATTTAACCTTTAGAGAAATCATGATTTATAAAAGAATCAAATTCATATTTCAAAACCTTTCATGCTTAAGATCTCAATAAAATATAGTACTTGTAAACTTACTTCTCATAGGCATTTTTAAGAAAATAATTAAATAGATTCCCCTGATAGCATATAAAAATATCCAGTGTGCATGAAAATGAAATTTCCCACTCACAAGACTTCTATCTCCTAAGCTTAATTTGTGCGGCATCTGCCTTGATGATCCCTTTAAAGTTCTTCTTCCGCTAATAAATAAAGGAAATAATGTCAACTTCTTTCATTTGATAAGCTTAAGCATAAAGATTAACAAAAATAAGTAACGGTTTCTTTTGCACCCTTTACTAAAGTAAACTAGGTTTGCTTTGGTATCCAATACCTTGACCTTGAAGTACACTTTTAGGCAAACAACAAAAATTCCCAAAAGGATTCTAATCCCATGGCATCCTCAAAAACAATATCACATTGTTTCTAAAACAAAACCAAAAGATTTCCAAAGCAATTTATCAACTAAATGCAAAATTCCTTTAATCAAGTTCTCAAATAAAACTTTATTCAACTTTTTTTTTTCAATGTTTAAAATAAACTATAAACTTGTGTTGTAAGGTGGAAATTTTGCCACACACAAAATGAATGTTGCTAATCCGAGCATGCAAGTTCGAGCTGAACCAAAAAAATGTCTAAGACACAAATATCCAAAACAATTATGTCTAATACCAGCAAGGCTGAGAAAACGATGTCCAAGCCAACCATTTTTGACCAAAGGTGTTCGACATAAGTAATTTGGAGACAACAATGTCTGAGCATGACGATTCGAGTTTAGCCAAATTTGTCTAAGACAAAGTGTTCGACATTAGTTACTCGAGGCAAGGTGTTTGACCCTTGCAAGTCTAAGACAAAACATCCAAGACAAAATCATACAATACTGAGGCAAGCATCATTGCATATGCGAGCCAATACATGGAAGTCTGAGCAAACACTCAGATGTCAAAGACAAGTTTGCGGGCTTTAAATACAAACCAACTCTGAAGAATTGTCAAGCTACTCACCCAGTCATACTAAGCAGAGCAGATCCAAGACGAGATGTTATTCTCATGACGAGCACTCAACCAAAGACATACACTCAGATTCATTTATGTATGAGCATACTATTTCTGTTCACATGGTTTGACTAAGGCTCGTCACACAAATTCAGACAAAATTATGCAATTGTGGATTGCTCGAAAGAGAAGTTTTTAAGAAACTACAGTTGTCTTCAACAACCCTAGCAAAATGTCACATTCAAGCTAGTGGTTTGATCTTATTTATCAGTATTTCAAATATATTTTATTTTATTTTTAATGCAAGAAATGTCATTCAATTTCTCTATAAATATCATGAGATGGAATGGATACAATGCTGAAATTTTTCTCTTTAAAGTCAATTTTTTTCCCTTATTCTTTACTCAAACTCAAGAGTACTAGTGTGAAGAACAAAAACTTTCTTCTCTTTTGACATCAAAGAGAAACTTACACTTCTCTTTGATAAGCTCTTGGTCACAAAACCAAAATTCCAATAGATTGGTATCAAAATTTTGTTTCATACTTTGAAAGATAAGTATGATGTATTTTTTCACTGCTTATCTGTGTGAGATAATTTTTTTTTCATACCCAAAGCATTGAACATGAGAGCGTCTTATACAATGGCTTCAAGAAACTATTTAGCCCTTTCTCCATCAATTTTTTAGGATAAAATTTTTATTATCTGAAGCATAAAAATAAAGGCATATCTGAAAGCATTCGACCTTTGGGTTGTAACTAATACTGGAGTACATCCAAAGACCTTTAAAGCCAACTCCACCATTGCTCAGACCAAGCAATATGATGAAGAGGTGGCCAAAAGTTTCAAGGCACTCACAGCTTTGCATTCATCTATGAGTGACACGATATTCATAAGAATCATGATTTATGAAACATACACGGAAGCCTATAATAAGCTTCAGTTAGAATTTCAAGGAAGCCAAAAGACTCAATAAATGCAGATATTGAATCTAAAAAGAGAGTTTGAAACTCTCAAAATAAAAGATAATGAAAGAGTGAAAGAGTTCACTCATAAACTCCTTAAAGTTGTTAATGAAATTTGAGTCCTTAATGAAGAGCTGAAGAATCAGTGCACTGTGGAGAAGGTTATGGTAAGCCTTCTTGAAAATTTTGAGTAAAATAACCTCTTTTTTTGATTGTCCAAATTTGAATGAAATCGCTATCTTGGAGCTAATCAATGTCTTGCAAGCCATGAAACAGAGGAGACAAATAAGAAAGAAGAAATTTGTGAAATGTGCCTTTGTAGCCTAGCAAATAGATTAAGCAGCCCATTTTATGGCGAGAAGTGGAATGTTAGAGATAAAAGGATGAGAAAAAAGTTCAGACATTTCTTTCATTGCAAGAAAAAAGGTCATACTTCCAAATTTTGTTGGTATAATCCAAATGTAAGAGGTGTAATGCTTTCAAACATGTCGAAAAAGCATGAAAGTAAAGGTCTGGCCAAAGACATAATGGTCCAAAAGCTCAAAGAGAAAATGCTCTGAGAGACAATTTTCGAGCCAAAATGGTCCGAGACAACAAGCCAATATAATAACTGAGGTTGAAGATGATGAGGCTGAATACCCTTTTGTTGCCACATACCTCGGTACATCTAAAAATGAGCTCATATTGGGTTGTGGATAGTGGATGCTTAAACCATAAGTCTTTCAACATCAAAATATCAAGCTTAGAGATGGAAGCCTTGTTAATGTGAAAGGTGTCGGTGATGTACAAGTGATGACACCTAAAGATAACAAGCTTATCTCAAATGTTTTATGTATCCATACTTAAGCATAAATTTGTTAAGTGTGTCTCAAATGATGGAGAAGAATTACTCCTTAATTTTCTAAAACAAGACTTGCACAATATCTTATCCGAGTTGATGTTAGGTATTGAAGGTACAAATGAAAAGCAAAAAAAATGTTTTTAAGTTTGATGATTATATTGGTAATAGCTCTTTTGAACATGAAAAGGTGTCGGAGGCATTGAAAAAGCTGAGACATCAAGAAGTCAAGAGAATAAAGAGAAGGCTAAACTAAGAAACTTCATATGGGAAAAGAAAAAAAGAAAGAAACAAATGATGGAGTTGTTTGGCCGAGACAGAAGAAGCGATGCAAAGATGAGAGAACCTGCCTGCAAAAAAAAAAAAAAAAACCTCAGATTTATGTACAGAAAAATGAAGGCAAAAGACCACAATGAGAGGAAATCCTTCTCAATAAAGCTCTTGTTTTCAGGTTAGTCATAACCTTTTGAGAGTGACATCCATGAAAGAAAATGACAAGTTTGGGAAAATGAAGAAATGTTCGAGTCTCTAGCATAATTGCTAAGGAAGAGTGATTAAAGGTGGCAATTTTGCCACACACAAAATGAATGCTGCCAATCTAAGATGCAAATTTGGGATGAGCCAAAAATGCCAGAGACAAAAATGTTCAAAACACAAATCTTCGAGAAAACTATGTCCAACACCAGCAAGGCTGATAAAAAATGTTCAAGCCAACCATGTCCGACACAAGCAATGTCGAGACAACAATATCTGAACATGACAATCTGAGCTGAGCATCAAAGACAAAATAATGTAATACTGAGACAAGCTTGACAGGACCCGCCCCGGAAATCCCTCCAGATTAACCGGAGAGGCCCCGCCTGAGGAAGATTCCACCAGAACCCTTCGGGGCAGCCGACAGAATCCTCCTCCGAAAAGGAGTTAAATAAACAATAAAATAATAAATAGGAAAAAAATGTTGATAAGATATGCATTGCAACAAACAACTAGCCTTACTGAAATAAATAACATAACAGATTAGGGAGAATGTGGGAATGACAGAATCACTAAGTGAGATAACAAAATATACATGATACAAATCCAACAATAAACAGAATAAAGAGAACATGATTTAATACATAAGAAGAAGTAGTAGCGGAAGTCGAGTGCGAATGCGATATGCGGATGCGATGCCAATGGTAGCTCACGAGGACCTGCAGCTAGGACCTAGGGAACGAAGTTAAAAACACAAAATGTGAGATATAAATATCTCCGTGAGTGCTCCTAGATAACTACAAAATATAAGTTCAGTATTTAAATTCTTTACACTCAAACCTTACGTCACTCAATTGAAAAGTTCCCTGTTTTGAAAATCATTTCGCAAACCCCTTAGTTTTATCCCCAAAATCATTAAATCATTATAAAACGGTTTATGGGGCAAAAACGTAATTTAAATCGATCATTGAAATCACGAATCAATCATTAAAACTATAAATATAATCTCAACAAGAAACTTTAAATTTATTTGTAAATCATGTTTGTATACAATGGCAAGTAGAAACATTTGTTAAATCCAAAACCGATTTAAAATCAAATACCATGGGCTCCAACCCATAAATTCCAAAATCCACAATCTAAAACCATGAGGCAAAATCCATGAATACAAAATCATAACTGCAATTGTGAATCGAAAATCATATAAATCCAAATCGTATAAATCCAAATCATATAAAACAAATCCATATAAATCCAAATCGTATAAATCCAAATCATATAAATCCAATCCATATAAATCCAAATCGTATAAATCCAAATCATTTAAATCCAATCCATATATATCCAAATCGGTACCACAGCATAGTATCGTGCCGTGTGACCCTCAGCGTCCTAATGGCGTCACAGGCGGGGGAAGGGGGTAAACTCATCACAACGAACCGACGTCCCAAATCCGTCATGGCAAGATCCTTATCATATCTCTCCCGACACGTGTCCGCAGCAGAGGATGACATAATAATTTATATAGCGCGCATAATAATCATACATCTCAATCAACATCTCGATACCGTGTGGTACTTCTCAAAATCATTTCTAAAATCATCCATCACCGAATATCATAAATTTTCAAATCCTTTTATTTTAAAACAATTTTCCAAACTCTTCTCTTTTGAAAATTTTTTTACTAAAATAATCAAATATTTTTCGAATATCAAAAATTTGCCCCAAAAAAATTTCTTAAATTCCATAAATCACCAAATACCATTTAAAACATCAATCTCATATAAATTCCATTAAAATCACAAATGCATATATAGTTTTAAATCATCAACCATTTAAATCAGCATATAATATATTTAATAACCATAATTTAAAATGCACAAGGAAACTCAATTAAAACAAATTGTATGCGATTAAATCATAATAATATATAAATCCAAAACGTTTAGAAAATAAATGCACTCACAGGTCTGACGCGTGCTCCTGCTGGATCTCCGGTCCAGCCCTCGAACGTGCACGAACACCTAAATATAATTTACTAGAAAATTCTTTTAATTACCGAAAAACTAACCAAAGGCTCAGAGGAGTCCTCTAAGTCTCCAACTACAAAATTAAAACACTAAATACCAAAATTGCCCTTCAATTTCAGTAATTACCAAAATGCCCTTAACGGCAAAATCCCCAAAATTTGAATTATTCCGTCTCAAGTTTGATTTCAACAAACTTTATACCGAAACGAAATTGAAGATGCAAGGAACGAGAATCTACCTTCAATTTCAAGATTCGTCCCCGCCAATGTTCGGAATTGATCCCGGAGGATCGGACCTCAACTGGAATTGCGCGTTTCCGAATCCGACCGAAATTGGGTCAAATCGACTGTACACCAAGCTTGCCCACGATGTAACATCCCGTTTCGAGAAAAATAATAAAATTTTCAAGTTTGACCAGTTTGACTTTTAGTGGGCTCGGAGTTGACTTTTTGTGTGGTTATAATTTTGCTTTGGCTTTGGTATCGTTGCGTAGAGCTAGTCGATACGAGTTTGTAGACTAGCAGCACGCTCGATTCGGAGTTAAGACCGAGAAGTTATAGTTAAATTTGTGTGAGTGGCAATTTGGTAATTTGGTTGAGACTGGACTTAAAAGGATGAAAATGCCCTCACCTGCCTTTTTAAAATTCCAGAAAATTCTGGAAAAAGGGGGATTTTTTTTTTCCCGGAGCCCGACAGTCACGCAGCCACCAAGTCTTTTTCGCACGCCGGTAGCCGCCACACGGTGGCCAGACTTGGCCGACCACCACCCGGAAATCGAAGTCAGCAACCTCCTCTTCCTTTCCCCACCGGTGGTTCGCCGTGAAACCACCTGGATCGCCGGAAATCGCAACAAAACCGAGAGCTCGTGAACAGTTTGAACAGTCGCGACACCACCTTTGGCCAGCCATATCTCATTGTTCCGGTGGAGTTAAGGAGAGTTCTTGGTACCGTTGGAAAGCTGGTGCGAAAATCTACTTTTTGGTACCGAGTTTGACGCCGGAAACCGCCGGAGCACGCCGGAAAACCGCCGCAAAGTCTCAGAAAAACTACCCCGAGGCAGTCACCTTTCCGGCTAGATCTGCTCCTATCGCCGGCGAGTGGCACAACACAGCCACCACCATCGGACTCAAAACACGCCGGCGACCAGATCTGCACTTTCCCGAGCTCCGACGAACACCACACGCATCCCACGCGCCGCCGTGACCGAACCTCACGCGCCGCCGCCGTTTTGCTCCACCGCCGGCGAGTGGTTGCTCACCTCCCGTCCCAACGCGTTCCGGGGGTCGTGGGCAAGCTTGCTGTCCAGTCAATTTGACTCAATTTTGGTCGGATTCGGAAACGCCCAATTCCGGTTGAGGTCCGATCTTCCGGGATTGATTTCGACCATTGGCGAGGATGAATCTTGAAATTGAAGGTAGATTCTCGTTCTTTGCATTTTCAATTTCGTTTCGGTATAAAGTTTGTTGAAATCGGACTTGAAACGGAAAATCCATTGAATTTAGGGATTTTTGCCGATAAAGGGCATTTTTGTAATTTCGGAAAATATTGGGACATTTTTGTAATTACTGAAAATGTTGGGCAATCTTAGTATTTAGTGTTTTAATCTTGTAGTTTGAGACTTAGAGGACTCCTTTGAGCCTTTGGATAGTTTTTGATAATTATAAGATTTTTCGGTAAATTATTTTTAGGTGCTCGTGCACGTTCGAGGGCTGGACCGGAGATCCAGCAGGAGCACGCTTCAGACCTGTGAGTGCAATTATTTTCTAAATAATTTGGGGATATATGATATATTTGATTTCATTTCTATTAATTTGTTTTGATTGAATTTTCTTATGCATTTAAATTAAGATTATTAAATATGTTTTATGATGATTTAAATATTGCATGGGTTGATTTTATGATTTGATAGATTTCATTTTTATTGGAATATTTATGAAATTTGTGTTTTAATTGGTTGTTTAGCGAATTTGAAATGTTTTGGAGATTTTACGATATTGTGGAAATTTGGTGATTTTAAAGAAAAATTATGGCTTTGTGAAATTTAAGAAAATTTTGGGGCAAATTTTTAATATTCGATATAATTGTTGCTTTTCATAAATTCTGTTAAATAGAAGATTTTGGAAAATTGTTTAAAATTAAAAGGATTTGCAAAATGGTTTTAAAAATAAAGGATTTGAAAAATTGATGATATCATGGATGATTTTATAAATGATTTTGAGGAGTACCACACTGTATCGAGATGTATAGAGTTATATGAGTTCTATGCGCGCTATTATTATTATTATTATTATTATTATTATATATGCCATCCTCTGCTGCGGACACGTGTCGAGAGAGAGATGATGAGGATCCTGCCATGACGGATTTGGGACGCCGATTCGTTGTGATGACTGAGCCCCCCTCCCCCCGCCTGTGACGCCGTCAGGACGCTGAGGGTCACACGGCACGATATATGCTGTGGTACCGGTTGGTTTTATGATGGTTCTGATTCATTGCGGATTTTATACCGGATTTGGTTTTATATTGATTGCTGATTTATACTGGTTGGGTTTTACAATTGTTGTTTGCTGAGTATATACCGATTTGGTTTTATATTGGTTGGTTTCTGATTTTAAATTGATGGTTTGATTTTATGGATTGTGGCCTATGGCCTTTCGTTTTAGATTTTGACCCATTTGCTTGATCGTTTATGAAATTGTGTTTGACCATCAATTAATTATTATGGATTTCATTTATGTTTTTAGTGTTTGGTACGTGATTTCGATAATTGTTTTAAATTACGTTTTCGCCTCTAAACCGTTTTTAACGATTTAATGATTTTGGGTAAACCGAGGGTTTTGCGAAATGATTTTCAAAACGGGGAACCTTTCAACTGAGTGACGTGAGGTTTGAGTGTAAAGGTTTTAACGGTTGAAATTGTATTTTGTAGTTATCTAGGAGCACTCACGGAGATATTTATATCTCACGTTTTGTTATTTTTACTTCGTTCCCTAGGTCCTAGTTGCAGGTTCCTGTGGACTACCATCGGCATTTCGCATCGGCATCGCATCCGCTTATCGCATCTGTTTATTACTTCTTCTTATGTATTAAACTCTGATCTTATTCTGTTCATGTTGGATTTGTATCATTTATATTTTTGTCTATCACTCTTAGTGGCTCTGTCATTCCCACCTACTTCATACATTGTTTCTTATTTATTCATTATGACTCGTTGATTTATTGTGGTGCTTATTTTATCTACTTTCGTTCATATCTTATTTACTATTCGTCTCATTTTTGTTTATTTGTTTATTTGATTATTATCCCCTTTCGGATGAGGATTCTGTCGGTTGCCCCGAGGGGTTCTGGTGGAATCTTCCTCAGGCGGGGCCTCTCCGGGAAATCCGGAGGGATTTCCGGGGTGGGTCCTGTCACACGACCCTCGGAACGCGTTGGAACGGGTGGTGAGCACTCACTCACCGGAAAAGGACGAGATCCACGGTGGCACGTGGAGGATGACGGCGGCGACGCGTGGGCGGCGCGTGGGGCACGTGGGGTGGTCACCGGAGTCCGGCCAGCTGCAGATTTGGTCGCCGGCACGGTCTGAGGCCAGTGGTGGTGGCTGTGTCGTGCCACTCACCGGCGATCGGAGTAGATCGGGGTGGAAAGGTGGCTGTCGCAGGTTGTTTTTCCGTGACTTCGTAGCCTTTTTCCAAAGTGATACGGCAATCTCCGGGGTCAATCTTGGTACCAAAATGTAGATCGTCGCGCCAGCTTTCCAACGGTACCAAGCACGCTCCCTAACTCCACCGGAACAGTGAGATTTAGCCGGCCAAAGGTGGTGTCGCAACAGTGCACGGGCTGCACAAGCTCTCGGTGTCGCTGCAATTTCCGGCGATCTAGGTCGTTTTACGGCGAACCACCGGTACAGGGAGGAAGAGGAGGTTGCCGGCTACAATCTAGGGGTGGTGGTCGGCCAAGTCCGGCCACGGTGTGGCGGCTACCTGCGTGCGAAAGTGGCGCGGTGAAGGGGGTGGAAGGCGTCGGGTGTGGCTGGAAAATTCTAGAATCTGGCCAAAATTTAAAGATGAAGACGGGGGCATTTTCTTCTTTTCTCACACTTAAATATCAGTTTTTGCCAAATTACCAAATTGCCCTTCACACTAAAATGACCATAACTTCCTGGTCTTAACTCTGAATCAAGCGTACTACTAGTCTACGAACTCGTATCGACAAGCTCTACGCAACGGTACCAAAGTCAAAACTGAAATATAACCACACAAAAAGTCAACCCTAGGGCCCACTTAAGGTCAAATTGGTCAAACTTGAAATTTTTACTATTTTTCTCTAAACGGGATGTTACAAGCCTCATTGCATATGCAAGCCAATATATGGAAGATCTAGCAAAAACTCGGATGTCCAAGACAAGTATGCAGACTTAAAATACAAACCAACTTTGAAGAATTGTCAAGTCACTCACTAAGCTGAGCACATCCAAAGCGACATGCTCTTGTCATTACGAGCACTTGACCATAGTCATACACTTAAACTTATCCATGTCCAAGCATACTAAGTATTCAAATGGATTGACAAAGGCTCTACACACAAAGTCAGACAAAACTGTGCAGTTGTGGAGGCCTGAAAGTGAAATTTTTTTAGGATAAGCTTGGCTAAAATAAAATAAAAATATCTCCATTTTAGGCGACTACAGTTGTCTTCAACAATTCTAGAAAAATGTTACTTTTAGGCTTTTGGTTTGATGTTATCCTTTAGTATTTTATATATATTTTGTTTTATTTTTTATGCAAGAAAATGTCATGTAATTTTTCTATAAATACCATGTGATAAAATGAATACAATGCTGAAGTTGTTCTCTATTACGTCCATTTGTTTCTCTCATTCTTTGCTCAAACTCAAAAGCACTTGTGTGAAAAACATAAAACTTCTTCTCTTTTGTTCTTTCATTTTCATTCTCAGCCACACACCAAGCAAAGATCAAAGAAAAACTAACAATTCTCTTTGATAGGCTCTAAGTGGCAACCTAAAATCCCAACAACTTGTTCTTATCACATAATGAAACCGGTTTTAAGATTAAAAAAATCCTTCCTTCCAAACAAATAAAATAATCATGAAACTCAAATTTATAATGGCTATGTCTTTTGATTTAGAAATTTTTAGTAACTAAACAATACAAAAGATTAAATGCTTACCCTTAATCAAAACAACTATATTTCCATTCTTTTAGGGGATAAACTAAAGTGAAACCCTTGTGGGGTTACCAGCAAGAAACCCCCTATTAAGACCAACTGGTAAAGATTGCAGCCGGTTAAACCTTTTGAAAAAAAAAATTAAAATAAGTAAATTTCCAATTTTACTCCCGATGTTTTCTGCCTAATCTTTTCTTCTACCCTAATATGAAATCATAATTTCTTCTTCCGCCCCCGAATATTTTTCCTCTGCCCTCGGTTCTCCCACGATTCCACCCAAATCATTTTCTCATCTCTCAATCCTTCCCACCACTCACTCATGCACTCTATCAAAATCTCAATCTTTACTCTTTCCTCCCATATCTCACAGAGATCGACCAGCGACTTAATCTCTCTCACGGAAATCGACCATCCACCAAGATGATGGAAATTGACAAGCTACGTACCCGAGATGAGTTTTTGAGCCACGGACACTAGGTGGGTTTTTCTTGCTCTCCCTTCTCTCCTTTGAAATTATCAGATTGTGCTAATTGTTGAAAGATTAGAGTTTTTTTTTTCAAAAATCAAGTTGTTTCTAATTTTCTTACAAAAGCTTTGTTATGAACAAGTGGATTACGGAGTCAATTTTTCTTCTAATTATGAAGAAGCAGAGGCATGTAAAATACAAAAGCATATTTTCAATCAGCAAGAGATGGTTGGTTGACCCATTCAAAAGAATAGTTTCAAACAGGGGAGAAAAATCTTCTCAGGTTCAAAGGTTGGTTTACCCTGTAGAACTCAAAAAATTTAAGTTTAAAAAAAAAAATTCTTGAATGATCTTCAATTAGCAGACGATTTAGGTTTTGAAATTGATGATAAATTAAAATGATAAGACAGCTTTTTTGTTTTTGTTCTTTGAATTAATTTTGGTGAATTTTGATACAAAATGTAATTATGTTATTGTTTTGGTCATGTAAACCCTGTTATATTTGGCTTGATGTATATAGTTTTCATATATTAATTATATATTTTGATAGCATATTCTATTTCTTCTCCTTTAAATAAATCAATCGGAGCTAATAGCTTTTCGGTCTGACCATGACAAGGAATTGCCCATCGTTTTCACATTTATTCTTTCCTGAAGCCTATTTGTTCTTTCTTTCTGCTTCAAGGAATAAATTCTGGAACTTGAACATTGGATATTTTTTATTCAGCTTTAGTAATGTGCATTAATTTTCAAATTCTAGTACTGTTTTTAGTAACAATACCCAAGTGGAAGAATTGATAAGTATTTTTTGGGTGCATGTGCTTGAAAATACAAGTTAAGTATTTAGGACTCCTCTTAATGTAGGGACATCCTAAAAAGATTTTGTTGGCCAATATTTTAGAAACATAAAATTCTACAATTGCAGGATGTAAAGGCTATTTGCTTTCTTAAGAGGGAAATGAGGTTCTGATCAAATCAGTTGTAATCTCTACCTAATTATATGATGTTTTGAAGTTCCCTTCAAGCATATGTAAGGAAATTATAAGTGCAATTTTCAAATTATGTCATGCCTAAATACTTGAAAATATACTTAATTTGTGTATTTTCATAATTGTAAGGAAAAGTTTGAGAAACCAAAGAAAATCAACTCAATTGATGAAGATTTAAAGCTAAATTGAAGTTTGATACTCTGCAAAAATGCTTGATAAGAGTCTTTATAAGTGTTCAAAAATACATAAAACAACTTTTAACATGCGTCTTCTAATCACATGTTGCTAAAAAGGGTTTTTAAAAGATGACATTTTATATGTGTTGTCCTATTTAACAAAAGAAGACGCATTAAAAGTGTCTCAAAAACATCACTAAAGATGACGCTTCATTGTACTGTCCATTTGAGAAAGAAGAGAAAAAAAATTACTAAAATAGCGACACTTATGAGCTTTTCATGAATGCGACAAAACAACTAAACAAGGGTTACAGTTTTGGTCTAAAAGTGTCACCCCTTTTGACTTTTTGTGACAAATTGTATGCATCCTGCCAAAAAGGGGCAATATTTATGTTTTAAAAACATCGCCCATTTTGACTTTTTCCTGACGAATTATATAATATCTGCCAAAAAGAGGCAATGCTTGTGCTCTAAAAGCGATGCCCGTTTTGAATATTTGTGACAAATTGTATAAAATCCATCACAAAGGGACAATACTTGTGTTCTAAAAGCATCGCCTTATCTTTTAATTTTTATGACGCTTAAAATTAAACCGTGCTTCTGCCCAAAACCAAGTTCTAAAAAGACTTGGTACAAAGATTGACAGAATTGTTGTACAAACAAGCATTACAGTCACAAAGCTAGATTCTTTGTCTGCAAAGTTTCAAAAATTATACCTTAGTCTACAATCCAATTGCCAAACTTGATTATAAGCTAAAAGACTTGATACACTAACAGTATTCTAGTTCAGAATTTGATTTAAAATAAAGAGAAATCACAAAGCTGAGGGCCCAGTTATGAGAAATCGATGATGACTGAGAACGGAAACAAGTTTCTTTTGACTCTATTCCTCATACTTGGGATTATGTTAGTTGAAAAGAAAAGTCAATTGGCCAACATCAAATTGATTTTGGAATGCATTTCAAAGATGGGAAATTTGAAACCGGTCCACATATTGCTAAAGAACTTTTCAACTTCCTTAATGAAAATTTTACCGTCAAACAAATCTAGTAGTTCCTTGGAATTACAATTTTCGTAGAGATTTTATTGCCCAGGTATCCTACTATACCTGCCATTTGTCAAAAATGTTAAAAAGAAGGCCTTCTCTTGGGGAAAAGACCAGATTGAAGCCATCAAAGCACTAAAGAATGTGGCACAGAATCCACAGCCTTAAAAGATACCTATTACAGAAAAAAAGATTCTACAAACAAATGCGAGTGATCTTTTATGGGGTGCTGTGCTGATTGAGGAAGATGACAAAGGCCAAAAGCATTATTGTGGCCATGCCAGTGGATCGTTCAAAGAATCAAAAAAGCATTACTATACAATCTATAAAGAGATTATTGCTGTCAAATATGGAATCCAAAAATTTGAATACCATCTTCGAGGACATCACTTCGAGCTCCAAATGAATAATTCATCTCTTTCCAAGGTCCTGGAATTCAAAAACAAGACTCTTCCTGACCCCCAATTGCTAAGATTAAAGGATTGGTTTATAAAGCATGATTTCTTAGTCTAGCATATAAAAAAAGATAGCAATCTCATACCAAACATGCTTTCTAGACCTAAACATATCCATGTCATTACCCATGTCTCTTCTTTCCCTCTTATTTTCATGGCTACCACTCATTTTTGTAAAAACAAACGTCCTTTGGAGAAAATCATCTTTGGTCCCTTTCCATATCCATCCATAATCCTTTGGAGAAAATCAACTTTGGTTTATCTGGTGTTCCACTGTATTATACTTTAGTTCCTTGGTTTTCTCTCCTATGGAGATTTATCATCATATTCATGACTCAGCCAACAAAGATTCCCTCATATGGACCTTTTTTGAATGGTTTGCTCCTCTCATGTGGTGTCGCACAGAATTTGAAAAAATTGTGCGACGACAGAATATGTGGAAAATGAAAGAAGAAAAAGCTGTCAAAACTATGTCCATATTCATCTTCAATAGATTTTCTTCACCCAGTAGACAATATTTTCTGGACACAGAACATTAGCTATGAGTGGGCCACCTTAACAGATTCTCCCATTAAACAGTTGGCTATTTAGAGAATCCCTCTTTGAACATCTCTATGAGATCAATGTGCATGTTTTCCAGAAAAAATACATTTCTTGCACCACCTTTCAAAGCCTACCTTCTGAAGGCTTCAAAGATCTTCCTCGCTTATTCATTGGCCATTCCCTTAGTCATCAAATTCAACCAGGTTCTCCTTCCAATCCACCAACACATGTTGATCCTATGGAATATTTTGCTGATTCCTAAGACCCGAATAAAGAGGAAGAACATGATTGCAAACCCTTCCAGCATGAAGACCATGACCCGAATAAACCATGGTGGCACAATTTATATGGATCGGTCAACTCAGATGATTACAATAATTATAATCTCTCTCCCAGCCAAAATAGCATGTGAATAAATTCCCTCTGGTTTTTACAGATATTCTGGCACTGTATTTGTTTATTAGTGTGTTTGTATATTGTATGGTCAAAAATAAAAGTTATAAGGTGCGGTAGCTTTTAAAAGAAAAAATGAGTGGCTTGTATTAAAAGTAAGAATGAATGGTGTGTATTAAGAGTATTATAGGGTTTTACACCTTTTTTCCCCTTCTATAAATAGGGGCTTGTTTTCATTTCGTAAACAAGTTGAATTAATAAATTATAAATTTAAATTAATTAAATCAAATAGAATAAGAAAATAATTTCAGTGATGAAAAACAGCGATATTAACTGCGATGAAAATAGAAACAAATTAATATTGACGATGATTGTCACTAAAAAGTGCCTCAACAATGACGTTTTTTGTTCATAAATATCCCCTATTTAGGGATGATATTAGTAGCTAAATGGCCCTTAAATAGCAATGAATTTCGTCGCTAAATGTGCTTTAATTCGTGATGCAATGTGTCGCTAATTAAAGGATATTTAGTGACAAAATTCATCGCTAAATACTATTTTTTATATACTATATAATAATTAGTGACGTAGTGCGACACCAAAAAAGAGAAAAATTCATGACATAATATTGGCGTTGTTGTTATGGGAAAATTTATGACACTCTTTCTATGTCGCTAGTTTTTTCGACTTTCAACAACAGTAGATTCTGTAACACAAGAACTTGCGTCGGCATTAACAATTTGCGATGCCATTTTAGCATCTCCTATTAGCGTTTTTGTTATAGTGAAACAAATCAACATCCAAGTTATCAACACATCACATCATAGATCATACTTCAGCTGGCTCGGTGGTTCAATGGATCAAAGTTTGTAAGCAAACAAAAAATTCAGAAATAATACCAAATATATTTCATCAAACTAAAGAAAACCCTCATAAGGGGCAAAACAATCATACAATTATATAGTAAGGTTTATTTCAGTCATTCAACATAACGATAGTAACAAATTAGATGCTAATCTGGTTTAAAAATTCAAGATTGGGTCAAGTGATTTGCCTCAGAAGTTGTCAGTTGGATTGCTGGTCTGCCTCAGAAATTGTTACGTTGGTTGGTTGGTCTGCCACTAAAAGTATTCCAACATTTTTCATTGTAAAGGCGCTCTATATAGTCGGCTATCTTTGAACTTGTTGGCTAGTGGCCTCGTACATAGCACATTTTGGTCCTGTCACCTTTTCCTCCATCTCTAAGGAGAAGTTTGAGATGGTGAAATTTTATTTGTTTAATGACGCACTAAGATCGTAACAGATAGCCTCAATGTCATAATACTTTTTCTTGGCATCGTGATTTCACTAATCCATCAGCCGTTCACCATAACAATTAGACGTTTTTGTGGCTTTAACAGCGCATCTGAGGATTTGAACACAAGCCTTTCTTTTAGCTTGAAGCTCAGCTCTCAGTCCCTTCACCTTGGACATTAATTTCAATTCTCGCACCACGACAACGTTCTTTTCCTTTTCCAGAGCTTTTGATCTTTTGTTCAGTGTATCAAAGGTCGGTTTCACTCTATTCAAGTGCAGCCACCATAATGGTTAAGCGTTTGTGTTCCTTCCTCACCTCGTAATGTTTTCAAATTGCAAGGACCATGTTTTGGGCAGCCTAGGATAGATTTGATGAAAATTTGTTTAGCGAACAAAATAAACAAAGAGAATGTCCGTGCGATAAATGTCTTACTGTGAATGCCATCATCACTGTATCCTCGCTCAGTGTGGTCAATGATTGATCTTGCACCACGGGACCATCAATTGGAAAGATCGACTTCACAAGGAGACGGATGCAGTTCTTTTTATTATGTCTGAATGACATATCGTCAGGTAAACTCTATGGGCTCATCAGGAAATGAATCTCAATATATAGTTTTTTTCTCTTTTCAAAAGAAGGTTTGGGATGCCCACTTCAAGTCTATGGATCACTAAGGGAGAACCATTGGACTCATGCCTTTATCATGAAAAATGACTTGATGTTGGTCTAGTAGAATGGTCAAAAAATGAGGTTTCAAAATTACCTTCCCGCTCTGCACAGTGTCTTTTTGAGCCCTTTTCTTAGACTTGTTATTCAAGGGTGAGGTTCGGCCAAAGGTCATTCCAAGCGTCAGGAATCGGACCTATGGTGCCTCAACCAAACAAATTTGTAAATTTTTAACTTAGAAAATGTAAGATCAGGAATAGGAATACCTATTGGCCGAGACAAAGTATTCATCGATTAGAATCCTCTTGAGGCTTGGATCAAGAACACTCTCAAGCTGAGCGATAGCTACTAGGTCGTCATCATGAACTTGGTGGGCTCTTTGTTAAGGTGGAAATCTGCTTCAAGAAATGTGAGAAATGCATTTAGAAAATATATTTGGGGTATGAATGACAACATATATACTATAAAAGTAGCTTACTGAAGGTGAGGTTCTAAGTATTCCTCACGGGTCTTGAATTAGAGTTGACGTCGTCTTGTCTCCAAAGCTCCTTTAACACAGAAAAAAAATTTTTGCCACCTTTTGCCACACGAAGTAGTGTTAGACAATAACTTCCCGTTATGTGGGGCACTCAATTGGACGTGATGCTTCTCATATGAATTCCTTCAAATGAGAAGCATCACTTCCAAAACCACGTTACACATTCGTGTGGAGAAATGAAAGATTAATTTTTCCAGCTTAATTGAGAATTACGCTGTTAAGTCCATAGGAATTTTTCGATCCTCACTAGGTTAGAATCGGATGTTATTTTGAAGGGAAAATGGGTTTTTTCTCTTTGCCTATCCTTTGGAAATAGGTAATAGTGACAGCCGGGGTATATGTTTAAGTGGATGAGGCGACCTCATCATTCTTTTCTTGGTCCGAAGCTTTTCCTTGTGGACCGATCAGGGTCAACATCAATTGAATTTGGTGTGTTTGTTCTCCTATCAGGTACTATAGCTAAATTATTTTGTACTCTAGAGGTTTGCATGTTACCTACAGATTCATCTGAATGAGTTATTTGGACTCATTTTCAGTATTTCCTATTGGTCTAATCTCGAAGGTGAATACTAATATATTTGCCTAAACAATTTATTAGGGTCGGACAGTTATGAAATGGTTGTATAGGGAAATGACTTAGCTAAAAATTCAAGATCCCTTAGTTTGAAAAGCCAAATGGAAAGACAGATTCAAAAGCATAGATTCCTAACAGTTTAAAAAGGTACCTGGATTGGAAAAGGGAAACTAATCAGTTTTGGGAAGAACTTTGAAGAACACGAAGCAGGAAACGGTAAGTGACAAAAAGATAAACCAAATGAGATTCTAGAAATGGCAGCGAAGTCAATAGGTGTAGGCGATCTTGATAATGTTACTCTTTTTGGTTGAATCAAGTTAAGTTAGAAGAAAATGGCAAGGAAACTTCTCTACATTTGTTTTTGCAAAGAAATGGAAACAAGTTTTTTCTTTCCCTCCAGAAAAATGAAAGTGAAGATGGAGATGTTTTACTTGGAGAGAAGTGTTTATAAGCATTGATCAATGGCAAGGACTTAGATCTATAATTTGAAATAAATGGATGGCATTGGACATCATTTGAATTTGAAATGATTGATTTGATGCATGATCTTGGATGCTGAACCATTTGCCACATGACATGTGTGTCAGAGAAGATGTTTTAAATGGGCGTGTAAATTGAACAGCTAACGAATTGTGGTTTCTGAGAAATAAAAAAATCCATTAGTTGTATTACATCAAAAATTTCTACTCAACTAAATAACTACTTTACTTAGAAGAGTAGAATGGCTAACTGTATGGGTATTCCTCACCGAGCCAATAACTGATCAGAACTGTGCTAAAGTTGCGCTTCACGATTGACCAGGTCCAAGCAAATGTTAGTCTGGCTCTTTATCTTGGTAGTCTGAGGTTGTCTCTCGACTTCAAGGGTCCTAGAATTTTTCTTGTGAAGCCATCTATATGTTTCACTCGATATGGTGTAATCTTTCCTTGGAATGGCCGAGTCCGTTCTTTCAGCTGGAATTGACCTTTTCCTATTCTCTTGCAGGAGATCAACATCATCAGTATCCTACATAGTTTTACCTAGACCAATGCTTGGCGGTGCACAACAAAAGTAGGGAATACAATACCTTACTTACCATGTACAACTTTGTGGTCCAAGCCCATTATGGTTTGGGAATCAAAATCCTTATCCAACAAGAACACAAATGCCAAGAGATATATAAGCTTCATAGTAACCACATAAGAGGTATGCCTATCTCTTTAGGCATTCAAAGAACACCATCCACTACCTTCAAAACTCTAATAGGCGATGCAAAAACAGCGTCGTAAATTGTTAAAAGCAACGTAATCCCTTGTGTCGCAGAAAAGACTACGCCGAAAGTGAAAAACATTCGCGACGGATAATATGCGTTGCCAATATGAAACAATTGGTAATGCGAGACGTCATGAAAAAATAGACAATTGGCGACACAAATGCGTCACTAATATTGAACAAATTGGCGATGTCTATGTCGCAAAAAACAGATAATTGGCGACGCTTATGTCGCCCATTTACCGAAACAATTGGCGGTAATCATCCCGACCATTGGCGACGCTGGTTGCCAATTGTCCCCACATTTGGCGACACCAACGTCTCCAATTGTCAATTTTTGCAACGAAATTTTGCCGTAAAATTTACTAGGATTGGCGGCGCGTGGGTCTCCAATTGTCAATTTTTCGCAAAAATTATTCGTCGCTGATACGATTATTTGGCGATGATATTCATCACTAATTATTTAGGCTATTTTTTTAAAACCGCAGCAAATCTCTATATAAGACGTTGCTGAATATTTGAAATTAAATTATATTGACAAATTAAACGATTTTTTAATTCTCAGTTGAATATGTTATAAAATTAATTTAAATGTATAAATATTAGTAATTAAAATTAAACAAATTTTAATTTCATTATCTTTTATAAATTGTTGAATGACTTATTGCAAATGCATAATTTAGAAAAAAGGAGAATCAAATACTAATATATAACAAATGAGAAAAGAAAAAGCTATGTACAAATATTGCGAACAACACAATTACAAGCAGTTATATATTTTCATAAATACAATGATTAAATGCAACATTGTTTTTTTTGCCTAAAAGNCATTGTTTTTTCGCCTAAAAGTATATATATATATATATATAGAAATATGATACAAAACCCGCCTGGCGGGTTATTATTGTCCCCGACTCCTCCCTCACGTGCTCAGCACACGTACCCGACGCTCAGCACACGTACCCGNTCTTTTATAAATTGTTGAATGACTTATTGCAAATGCATAATTTAGAAAAAAGGAGAATCAAATACTAATATATAACAAATGAGAAAAGAAAAAGCTATGTACAAATATTGCGAACAACACAATTACAAGCAGTTATATATTTTCATAAATACAATGATTAAATGCAACATTGTTTTTTTGCCTAAAAGTATATATATATATATAAATGGAAATATAATATCTTACTATGATAATAACGGAAGCAAAGCAGCTGTCCATCCTGCTCTAAAATTGTCGACGTACTGTTGGGTTCAAACACTATCTTCGAACTGCACATACATGCCAAACAATTAGTTCAAATAAGTATTAACTAATAATATCAAATTTTATTGAGTGTAAAAATATTTTAACTATTACCATGTCCGCTAAATTTTCTCGAGGAACATGATTTACTATGATGTCCCGCATGATCATCATCACATAATACCCGCATTTAGTATTTCCTGGTTGTTTTATCATTTATACAAAAGTGATACAAGAAAACAAGTTAATAATTATATTAAATAGCTAAGTAGTTTTTTTCTGCACATATATTTAAAGTGTATTTAGATATATGAGTAAATATTTATGTGCAAAAATCTTATTTATTTATGCATACAAATCTTATATTTATGTACCTTTGTTTTAGGCCATCTAAGCTTTTCGTACTTAACTTTTTTTTGTATGTGAGATGTATGATTCCAAGACACGTACGTCCTATATGTATATTACGCATACATTATATATATCACCAGAAATAATATCAACAATAAATATTAATTATTAAATTTTATTAATAATCATCCACATATATATAGTTAATAATGCATAGTTATATACCTATTCAATAGAGCCTTGAAGTCGGTCATTCTCTAATGGTTGTTCTTTGGAATGGCATTATCAAACCATGCCACTGCTAAGTATGGGTCAACAACACCCAGCATCCAATGGTCGCTACAAAAAAATTAATTACAAACTGAAATTATGTTTACGTGTTCATAATTAGTAAAACTGAAATAATAATAATATTATTAGAAAACCTATAGTACCATGGCCAGTATAGAAAAAACCATAGTTGACCCTTTGATGTATCTCTCCATCACATCAAAATTTTTAGTTCTCGCCAATCAGGATTTCTCCTTTCTATATTGGCTATATCATCAGGAAGTATAAAATAATGTTTCCCTAATTGTTCACCCATCAGTCAGGGAATGTAAATACCTAAGTAGTTAATTATTATTTACATATAAGTAACAAAATGAGAGTAATAAAACTTTGAGTAATTAATGCGATAAAGTTGGAATTATGTACCTTATGTAGAACAAAATGCAAGTTTGTTGCAACTCTTGCATGTAACAAAACTCTTGGATATCTTTCTTTGAAATTGATATCCACACTTCATAGCCCATAACGGCGGGTGGCAAGGAGGTCATCCACAAATGATAATCGTCGTACAGGTCAATCTACATTAACAACTCTATAAGTGCATGGCTAACTTGTAATGAGCCGGCATCGTCGAATTCAGCATCAGCATTTGCAGACTCGGCCTCTACTGTTGTAGGCCTGTGGGACCTATGTAAGCCATTTGATCCGGTTATAACCACTTGTTTTCCTTTCGACATTTTCCTAGTTCCATATTCCTACAACGTAAAAAGGAAAAAAACATGTTAGTATCACAAAAACATAAAAATAAAATAAAAATAAAAAAAATCTATGCAAACACTTGTCAATTTGAATATATCATATTACATACATTATCGGATCGCAATATAACAAGATGTCGGGGCCACACCGCGTATGCTTGTTCTGCCTCTCTAACATATATCATGTCGAATGAGGGTACATGTAACATCGCGGTCAGATCAATTGCTTTGTGCACAGAGACTTTAACATTCTCAGTTCCTAATTCTACACCATGACAAACGAAACTATCAGCTGTCAAAGTGCCGGTTGCCATAATGTTATCTCTTGTCCCTACTGCAAGCTCACATACAATGTCCTGAATTTCAAACACATGTTAAAAATGTCAAACAATTATGATAATCTAAAATATTACGAATATATAGTAAGGATTTAATAATGGTACACGAACCTCATGATGTACAAAAGTAGGATCACTAGGGGGAACTGCTGATGTAAGGGGAACAAGTTGAGTGCCCAAATCGGTGACATCATCAACCCGAGCACTACCTAAATCTGCCACATGACATGCTCCATTTGTAGGTGACAGCAGTGGTAGGTCAAGCCCGCATGCGGCAGCGAGATCACAAACGTCGTCCATTGCCCCTTTCTTCCTCATAGCATCGAACAAACTACTCAAAACCTACTCCAATTTCTCGATCCTCGAATTTTGGGCATGGATCCTTGCATCTACATCGACTTCGTTCTTATTTTTTTGTGTGCTTCGCCACGATGTTTTGAAATATTTATTGACCGTGAACCTTTTTTCCTTTCCTCGAAATTAAACGAGATACTCCTCAGACTCGAAGGCTAGTGTAAGTACATCATTTGAAGGAATAGCATCAAGAATGCCTTGAGTGACATTTTTCTTTAGAGCATGCTAGAAAAAACAGTCAGTTAGAAAAAATTACAGCAATACTAATTGCTTATATTTAATATAAATATAAATTTGGGGTATAAAACTCACAATGCTTTCAACAATGGCCTTAACTTTTGGGTTGTCTACCCGTCCATTTTTCTTGTTTCTTGTGCGTATCCAAAGCTCTTCTCGTTCGATCAGTTCCGTGGTGCCTCTTTCTTCTTGCTGCAAATTATATAATTTAATTTTTTTCTAAATGTGACCAAATTTAAACAACTTAATCTTAATGTGTGTATATATATAGTACGTACCAAGTTCGCCTCTAACCGCAGATATCCCTTATTGCCAAGTAGATGGCTTTATTCGCTATCTTTCCATTTTTAAATCAATCCACACTTAACTTCTGTAAATATTAACATCATATATTTTAGGATGAATTGATGTTTATATAAAGTATTTAACACATGCATAATTAAACCATATATGCAAAACAATATAATGTGTTTATCTTGAAATTTTCACCAAGCCTTTGGTTGAGAAATGTATCTTATTGTTCTTGCATGATGAATTTATACTTGTGAGTAGGTGGGTACTTGAATTGATCGGGGTTTTTCAAGTATGGGGTCACATACTTCTCATACAACGTGTGCTTTAAACCTTCTCCACTCCCCAGCACAATCTCTAAGAGTTTGGTCTTTTAGAGAAATAATATGTCTCTGAATAACTCTATGTATAACAACATCAATATGTCAGTACTTAGTAAATTGCCTACTATGTAATTTGGTTTTAGGTTATAATACCTTTATTGCTACCCATAGGTTATCTTTCAATGTAGTAGACACATTGTTCCAGCTTGTAATGGAAATCATTATCGTGGAACGAGTGAGTGAGCCTTCCAAGTTATCCATCTTCACAGCTTGCTTGTTTAGTGGAGCTTCATGCTCATTGTATTGTAACTGCAACTGCTTTAAACCGGCCTCCTTTCTAAACTATTTTAACGTTGTAGGTCCCTGACCTTTCCGCAAAGGAGTTGGAACACTTGGACCGGTGTCATCATCGCTGGATGAAAGCTCATCAGGAGGAAGTACAATATCCTCTTTGGGTGGATCCATTAATTTGTAGCACACAACATAATCACAAAAATGTATAAAATTTAGATTACTACTAACTTCAATTAAGTTTAATTAAACATTGTGTATGTTTCAAAAGACCCTAACAACACTAACATGCATGCATTGTCGTCATATACATTAATTTCAATGCGTCGTCTATTATATTATTTTTATATGGTCCTAATGCGTCGCCTATTGCTTATATTTTTTAATGGTCCTAATGCGTCGCCTATTGTTTATATCTTGGAATGGTCCTAATGTATCGCCAAAAAATTATATAGATTTTCCTATATATACACACGGCCGGCATAATATGAACAAAAAAAAATTAATGTTCATCTAGCAAAAAATAAATGAATCTTTATTTATCATGTCACAATTGAACTTTAGGCACATGAGAACAAAGTCCTCCATCACAATCATCAAGATTCGCATGTTAGGCAAAAATGAATTTTATGCACATGAGAACAAATTCATATCCCTTTCATCTATTGAAACAACAAAATCATGGTCTATTCAAACAACAATAAATGGATAGAATAACATTTATGGAAATAACAAATCTGTATGAAAAATATACACCAAGACCAATGGCATGCCATATTGAAACAACAATAAATGTATTCATTTTTATATATAAACATATGTATAGACAAATAAATGTTATACATAAATGGTTTACACTTAAAAGTACAAGCATTATACATTAGCCGAAAAACATATGTCATATAACAACCATTAATGTATAAAAACAGCAACAAAACAATCATATTAAACATCATCACCATTCGTCCAACAATGCATGGTATCCATTTTCTGAAAATATATATATATATATTTAAAAAGCTATGAACATACTTGGGTCCGGTGGCGATGGCATGTGAGAAAATGACTCGATAGTCCATTGTGTGGAAGAATGACCCTACAGTCCGGTGGTGTGGAAGACTTTTTTACAATTACCCTACAGTCCGGCAGGGCATTGGCGTTTATAAGGAAAGACAGTCGGGTCTCGGCAGCGGCATGTATGAAGAAATACCCAATAGGCCGGCGACAAGTGCTGAAAATATATAGGTGGCGGCGGGTTTGAGAGGATGAAAACTGAAAATTTGATTTTTGAATGTTACCGGTGTATTTTCATGTTTGAGGGAGGAAGTGGGGAAAGAGTGGGTAATAATTTTGGGTTGGTGGAAATTAATCCCGCTATTAATTTCACAATTGGCAACACAGAGCGTCGCTAAAACCCTTTAGCAACGCCTCCGTCCCCAATTAATATTTTTTTTTCCTGTTTTTAAAATTTTTTATATGTATAATTTATATATATATATATTTTATCCAAATATTTATATTTTATAATTTTTAAGTTTGTATAGTAAATTAAATTTATATACATTAAATATATACATTAATGTATATAAATGAAAATCTATATATATATATATTAAACATACGGATATTTTGAACATATATTAAAGATATAACAAACAATATTAAAAAAGTATAAAATATACACTTAGAAAGTGTTCTAGTGCATATGGGTAATACTGTAACACCCCCGTCCAAGGAAAAGATTAAAAAACTCCCAAATTTGACCAAGTTTGACCGTAAGTGGGCCCGGGGTTGACTTTTGCTATGGTTTTAGTTTTGTTTTTACTGTAGTACCATTGTGTACAGCTAGTCGATACAAGTTCGTAGACTAGTAGCACGCTTGATTCTAAGCTAAGTGTCAGGACCGCANTACTAGTCTACGAACTCGTATCGACGAGCTCTACGCTACGATACTAAGTTCAAAGCTTAAACTTGTCAACAATAAAAGTCAACTCTGGTCCCACTTATGGTCAAACTTGACCAAATTTGAATATTTTAATATTTTTGAAAAACGGGATGTTACACTAAGACCGAGAAGTTATGGTTAAAACAGTGTGAGGGGCATTTTGGTAATTTTGCTGGGCTGGACTTAAAAGAGAAATTACGAAACTGCCCTTGCTTGGTTTATTTTAATTCCAGAAATTTCTGGAATTCGGCCCCCCTTTCCTCGATGTCCCCACGCGCAGCACCACACCCCCCACCGTGCCTCCCTTTCTTCGCCGACAACGGCCGATTTCCAGCCAGATCGGACCAAAAATTACACGGAACTGGGAGCCAGGGGTCTCCCCTCCTCAACCAAGCCGGTAACCACCCCTGAAAATGCCTCAATGGCTGGGAAAACGAGAGAAACCCGGTTTGCTTGTTGTCGGCGATCGCCAGCCTCCGGCTGAGATCTACAACTGTGCTCTGATACCATTTGTAATGCCACACTCTCTCTCCAACCAATATTGTCTCCAATTTAGCCACCGCACTTCAAACAGTATAGAGTTTTTGGTTAGACTTCCTAGGGGGTCACCCACTGGAGCACGCTTAGCCCTAGAGTTCTTCCAACCCTGAAGCCAAAAGCTCTAAAAATGCCTTAGTTATTAAAAGAGTGCTCACTTTACATTTGAACCATTACCACATGACCAAATGGTATCAGAGCACGGTTGTCGATCTCACTTGGGAGAGTTTAAGTATCACCTTGGAAAATTTGGTTATTAATTATACATGTTAAGTGGGTTAGTTTCACCTATGCATATAGTTTTGTTGGAATTTGATTGAGCCACCTTATGTATGTGACATTTTGTACGTTTGGCTAAGAGTCATGATTTATAAGAGAGAATATTTTTTTTTATTAATTGTATCTTTTGATGTTTTGATATTTTATGGTGAGTGCAATTATTTTTCTAAATCGTTTTGGGGATTATATGCTATATTTGATTGAATTTCAATTAATGGTTTGAATTGAATTTTCTTTATGCATTTACATTTTTGTTATTAAATATGTTTTTTGTGCTGATTTAAATATCTGCATGAATTGATTCTATGATTTGATGAATTTCATATTTATTTGGAATAAATATGAAATTGTGTTTTGATTGATTGTTTAATGAATTTTGAAGTTTTCAGATATTTTACGATATTGTGGAAAATTTGGTGATTTCAAAGAAAAATTGTGGCTTTTGAGAAATTTAAGGATTTTGGGGCAATTTTCTGATATTTGAAATATTTGATTGTTTTCGTAAAATTTTCCAAAATAAAAGATTTTGAAAACCGTTTTAAAATTAAAGGAATTTGACAAATTGATGATATCGGTGATAGACGATTTCAGAGATGATTTTGAGGAGTACCACACAGTATCGAGATGTTGATTGTGATATGTTGTGATTATGCGCGCTATTATATTATGCCATCCTCTGCTGCGAACACGTGTCGAGAGAGATGATGAGGATCCTGCCATGACTTATTTGGGACGCCGGTACGTTGTGATGAGTTATTCCCCCTCCCCCCGCCTGTGGTGCCATCAGGACGCTGATGGGCACACAACACGCTATTATGATATTATATTATTATTATTATTATTATTATTATATTATGCCATCCTCTACTGAGGACACATGTCGGGAGAGAGATGATGAGGATACTGCCATGACGGATTTGGGACGCCGGTTCGTTGTGATGAGTTATTCCCTTCCCCTCGCCTGTGACGCCATCAGGACGCTGAGGGTCACACGGCACGATACTAGAGTGTGGTACTAGTTTTGATATATGATATATGATTTATGGTTTTAGATTGATGGTTTATGAAATTATGGGCTGTGGCCCAAGTATTTGATTTTACGGGTTGTGACCCATCTATATGACATTTTATGGTACCGGTTTTGTTATATGATTTATGGTTTTAAATTGGTTTTGAATTCACGAGTTGTAGCCTATGGCATTTGATTTCACGGGTTGTCTATCTGGCTTTTCGTGATAATTTATTTGATAAAATAAATTTAAATACTTTATAGAATTTCATTTATGGTTCTGGTGAGTATTATGTGATTTTAAGTGATATTGTAAAATTATGTTTTCACCCCAAAATTGTGTTAAAATGATTTAATAATTTTTGGAAATAAAGCTAAAGGTTTTGCGAAATTATTTATCAAAATGGGAAACTTTTCAAAGAGAGACGGGAGTATGTAGCTTAATTATATTTGGAAGCCGTACTAATCCTGTTTGTCATATGTATGTTCATATATGCGTTCTCTTGCTTTTATATTTGGAAAGTTAATGGACTTAACTTTGGAAAGGCAAGCATGTTCTTATAATTATTGACTTAGTTGATGCTTTTATGATGGAATTGTATATGTGGGGATTGGATGATACGGAATATTGAATTTATGACGATGATGATGTTGGTATGTGGATGGTCTGTGAAAAGAGAGAGGAAGATTTGGTAATGACGTTTACAAATTTCAAATGATAAGAATTGAGGGGCAACCACCATTTGATTTTGGAAATTTCGTAAGCAGGGCAAAAGATGGTGAAACAATGAGAAAAGGCAATATTCTCATGAATGATATTTCTCAAGGAAATGAGAAATTTGCTATTTTCGTGAGGAATGACATAGATGATGATGGTAATGCAATATTTTATGATTGCTCAAGGTGTATTGTAGTTGATAATCCTTCGTGTAACTGTTCTCCTTCATGTATTAACAAAGTTAGCCAAATTGGTATCCGTTACAACTAGAAGTGTTCAAGTCCAAGTCCGAACATTGAAGTGTTCGATCAAGAAATTACTTTAGCAGTGGAAGTTGGGTATGTGAATACATTTACCGAGAAGTGCTTCAAGTAATGGACAGACAAATAGATATAAAAAGGGGGAAAAATTCAATCTTCCAATTTTTGAGATGTTAGAAACATTTCCTGTGAGGCGGAAATTTACGGCTGGTCGTGAAAACTTTGTTCTTAATTCTTCAAGAATTGTTTCCCCCTCTCATTTGAGGATGATAGAGAATCGCAAACAATCAAATGCTTGTGCTAATTTGAGAAAAGATGCCAAAAGAGTGGCTCTTTCTTATCCACTGGTTGAGAATGTGGAATTTGAGAATGTAGGGGTAGCCAGAGAGGTTTAATTCTGTGCGTTTCGGATGACAAAGTTTCGACAATGCGTGAGAAAGGGGTAGAAGTTGTGAAGCTGTACCAAGAGATAAAAACTGAGTTGTTGAATTGGAAATGGGAAAAGTGTTTGATTCTGGAAAGATCATTGGCTTGCGTGTGGAAGCTTAAAGGACTTCGTTTATGATAACTTGAATGTTGTTTGGGATCAGAAAGTGGCAGGAGTCATAGAAGATAGCTTTTGGCAGTTAGATAAATTGAATTATATGGTCCCTTTGGAGATAAAAAAATAAATTGTGAGTTTTCCTATATCAGCTAAATTTAATTTGGAGGATAACTTAATTTGGAAGTTGTCTCCAAATGGAGGCTTCACTATAAAGTCGGCTCATTATTTTCTTGAAATTATTTATGAAGATAATAATAATTGGAATATGTTTTTGCTGTTTGTTGGTGGATAATATGGAAATGGCGTTGTAAATTTTGTTTTAATAATCAGTTTTGTTGGCTTTATAACCCGAAAGAATTTATTGGGTTGAATTCAAGGATTTTGATTAAGTGGAATGATGGAATATTGGCCAAGTAAATCAATGTTAGCCGAGTATTTATTATGGCTGAATAGGAGAATGAATTTGGTATTTGGTCAAATGTAATGGAAAGTGAGTCAATTGAGAATGGAGTGAATTAATTTGGTTAGATGATTTATATATTATTTATTAAATGCTGCCAAATGAGCACATCTGGCCAAGAAGATGGGTTTGACCGAACAAAAATATTTTACTTATGAAGGTGGCTGAATAGTTTTCTTTTTAGGAATAATTTTTTGCCAAATGAATTCAATGATTTGTAGAAGTTAAATTATGTAACTTTGGAATTTTGATGGGTCGAATGACTAGTCGATGGTTTGAGTGAAATTAATAGATGGCCGAATGGTTGGCCGAATGAAATTAGTATATATGGCTAATCAGTTGATTTGGCTGGGAATGAATTATGGACGATTGGAATTGTTATATGTGTTGAATGAATTATTTGGCAATTAATTGAATTTATTATGGCCGAATAGATTTATTGGAATGAATTTATGGGTTGTTTGGAAGTTTTGTTGTTGTAGGTTGTGGACCGATGGGAGAGTTAAATTGATTTTTGTTTGGCTTGGGTGTGTATTACCGTGGGTGGTGATGATGTTGAAGGTGTTGCTTGTAATTCGTTTGTGGAATTGATCATATGTAGATGAATGGGAACATTTTTGGTCACGAGCATCATCGACTTTCATCGTTATGAGAATGTTCGGAAATCTTCTAGAGTTGTGTGGTTAATAGATAATCAGAGTTGCGCAGTGAAAGCGTAATGGAAACCCGAGTAGTTGCGACCATTGTACTTGAGATTATATCACACTTGGAGTATGAAATTTCGAGGACGAAATTTTTGTTAAGGGGGTAGTTTGTAACACCCCTGTCCTAGGAAAAGATTAAAAAATTCCCAAATTTGACCAAGTTTAACCGTAAATGGGCCCGGGGTTGACTTTTTCTATGGTTTTAGTTTTGTTTTGACTGTGGTACCATTGCGTAGAGCTAGTCGATACGAGTTCGTAGACTAGTAGCACGCTTGATTCTGAGCTAAGACCGAGAAGTTATGGTTAAAACAGTGTGAGGGCATTTTGGTAATTTTGTTGGGCTGGACTTAAAAGAGAAATTACGAAACTGCCCTTGCCTGGTTTTTTTTAATTCCAAAAATTTCTGGAATTCTCCCCCCCCCCCTCTTCCCCGACGTCCCCAAGCGCAGTAGCGCACCCCCCACCGTGCCTCCCTTTCTTCACCGGTAGCGGCCGATTTTTGGCCAGATCGGGCCAAAAATTACACGGAACTAGGAGCCGGTGGACTCCCCTCCTCAACGAAGCTGGTGACCACCCTTGAAAATTCCTCGGTGGCTGGGGAAATGAGAGAAACCCAGTTTGCTTGTTGTCGGCGATTGCCGGCCTCTGGCGGAAAATCGGCTAGCCCACCCCCTGGAAAAGCTTGCCCACGTTGCCCTCCACCCTTTCCCTTTGAGATCTGGCCATGAAACCCCGCAAGTTGCAGTAAAACTCGAAGAAACGGCGACCCATTTTTCCCTCCGGTTGCCGGATTTCGGCGGTTTTGGGTTGCGGGGTTGGTCTATTCCCCCTCTTTTGGACCCCCTGAGTCCGCTTCCAGCACCGGTTCATCCTAAATCCCGTTCGTGTAAGCGGTGCAAATTTTCAGTGTTCGGCTGCAACTTTCCGGCCATTTCTGGCCACCACCGGCGGCTGTTGGACGAGGTAAATTCATGGTTGTATTCTGCTTTCTTTAGGCTTCGTTTTGATATGTAATTCGCATTTTATGGCTGAGTATTTAGAATTTATCCAATTTTGAGCGGTGTTGTCAATAACTCTTAAAATAAGAATTGTTGATGATTGGTGATATAAATGTGTGTAATCATATTTTGGTGATTGCTTTGAAATGAACTGGTATGCTGTGATTATAGGATTTGATTATGTGATTGAACTTCATAGTTGTTGACAACGGTTGCGGAATATGTTATATGATTGCCTTGCTATGAATTGTAAATAATTGCTGAGAGAAATGTGGCTTGAGTTTAGTTGAATTGCTGTTTGAAAAGTCGTAATTGTGAAGTAATAGAAATTGATTGAAAGTGATGTTTTATCATATATGTGGTTTTGTTGGGCTGTTTGAAAACTGGAATTGATTATGATCATGTGAATGCATAAAGACATGATATAATTATGTGATTGAGAACTGCTTGGGAGAGGAATTGTGCCGCCAAGCTATGTATATAATTTTTGTTAAATTGTTTGAAAGGCTTTAATGGAATTTAAAAATAATTAAAAATAATAAGTGGGAAAGGTGAAATCAATTTACTGATGTGATTGACAGTGGCATATTTGGTTAAAATATGCTCTAAGAACTACAGGAAGCTTGATTCCTATTTAAAGGGGTATGTAGGCAGCTCAGTTTTATACTGAGTCCAGCTACACTTTACTTAAACGATATATTTGTTTGAGTGTTGAGTTAATTACCAAGGCGTAGTTTTATTTGATTTGGATATGTGTGCTAGTAGAGTGAACACTGTATAGAAATGATTTTCCTTGTAGGTTTGTAATTATTTGTATTTTGGGGACGTTAGAAAAACAGACGAAATGCTGCTGAAATTTCTAATAAAATTTCTGGCATTAAAAAAAAAAAATCTTTCGGTCTGTTGGTTCTTATAGTTTTTTATTAACGGCTTGACGGACTTAAACGACTGCTTAATGGCTTAATAGTAATATTAAGTCATGCAGGCATGATCTAGGTGGGTTAAGTCCTGTCAAATACTATATAAATTATAACATTTGCATGCATAATTAGTATATCTTGTATCAAATATGGTATCATATAATATTAGCATATAGTATTTATAGGACATATATATGTTTACATATATGAATTGATAGCGTGTATATATATATATATATATATATATATATATATATCAATCTTAAAAATTAAAGTCATGATTGAAGATTTAGCATGCCAATATAAATAGAGTTAATTGCTAGCTAGTGTATAAAGTTATGAATGTTTAAAACTTATATTATGTATAGGACACAAAATTATTTTTATATTGTCATTTCTTTAATAATAACAAAAATGTTTAATATATATATATTGATTTTCATTTAATATCAATAATATAAATAATTTAAATATTTAATATTCTTTATAAATGTAGTTGCACTTTTAACTTTTAATGAATACACATTTTTATAAAACATTTTAAACTATAATAACATTGTATATATTATCAGATATTTGTATTTTGCAAAGAAAACTTATGCAAATATAATATTTATATTTCTATGATATATAAACATCAATTTATTGATTTTAAATTTTGACAATTTAAAATGTGTACTGCAACACATATTAAAATTTAAGCCAAATTTATTTAGCAAATAACACATGTTAAAATCTAGCACATTCATATAACCTAAATATAAATAAGTGAATCTTAAATGGATAAGTGTAAAAATAATAAACCAATTAAAGATTGACATATTATCTGCCACGCTTTTGGTAGATTAATTTAATCAATATTTAATATAATTGATATACAATTTTATGGTTATAATTAAGTATAATTAAAAATTGTGTTCGTATTAAGTTCAAAATTATATAATTTAACCAAAATACTTTTGAAATTTTATCAATGATAATTAATCATAATTTTTTACTAATCAACTAATTTAATATAAATTACTTATTATATGGTCATATTTTTAAATAAATATAAAATTTTATAATTTAATACATTTATAATTAACTTTACATTTAATACATTGGAAAACTTTAAAATTTGAATTCTTTTGAATATGTTATTGGTCCATATTAAGTAATTTTGTCTTACGGTATAATATTTATCCAAAACACTACGAAATATTAATCCATGTTCAGTAATTTTGTCTTACGATGTAATATTTGTCCAAAATACGTAACTTTGTTCCATACATAGTAATATTGGTCCATATTCGGTAATTTTGTCTTATGGTGTAATTCTTTTCCAAAATACGTAACTTTTTTCCATATTTAGTAATTTTTTTCCATAAAATGTAATTTTATCTTACAGTGTAATTTTTTTCAAAATACGTAACTTTATTCCATATTTAGTAATTTTTTTCTATAAGATGTAATTTTATCTTACGGTGTAATTTTTTTCAAAATACATAACTTTGTTCCGTACATAGTAATATTAGTCCATATTCGGTAATTTTTTTTCCATTTTTAGTAATTTTGTCTTACGGTGTAATTTTTTTCAAGATACGTAACTTTGTTCCATATATAGTAATGTTGGTCCATATTCGGTAATTTTGTCTTATGGTCTAATTTATTCCAAAATACGTAACTTTGTTCCATACATAGTAATGTTGGTACATATTCAGTAATTTTGTCTTACAATGTAGTTTTTTCCAAAATACATAATTTTGTTCCATAATTAGTAATTTTTTTTCATTTTCGGTTATCTTGTCTTACTATATAATTTTTTTTTTCAAAATACGCAATTTTGTTCCATACATAGTAATATTGGTCCATATTCAGTAATTTTGTCTTATGGTGTAATTGTTTTCCAAAATACATAACTTTTTTCCACATTTAATAATTTTTTTCCATAAAATGTAATTTTATCTTACGGTGTAATTT
Source organism: Ochetophila trinervis (assembly GCA_003254975.1). Taxonomy (NCBI): domain Eukaryota; kingdom Viridiplantae; phylum Streptophyta; class Magnoliopsida; order Rosales; family Rhamnaceae; genus Ochetophila; species Ochetophila trinervis. The sequence continues at coordinate 21,910 of QANX01002312.1, read as the reverse complement.
TTTCCAAAATACGTAATTTTGTTCCAAATATTGGTCCATATCCGGTAATTTTGTTTTACGGTGTAATTCTTTTCCAAAATATATAACTTTCTTTCATATTTAATAATTTTTTTCCATAAGAAAAATATTATCTTACAGTGCAATTGTTTTCAAAATACGTAACTTTATTTCATATTTAGTAATTTTTTTTTCTTAAGATGTAATTTTATCTTACGGTGTAATTTTTTTTAAAATACGTAACTTTGTTCCTACATAGTAATATTGGTCCATATTCGGTAATTTTGTCTTATGGTATAATTTTTCAAAATATGTAACTTTGTTTCATAATTAGTAATTTTTTTCATTTTTAGTAATTTTGTTTTGCGGTGTAATTTTTTCAAGATAAGTAACTTTGTTCCATATATAGTAATGTTGGTCCATATTCGGTAATTTTGTCAAATGGTGTAATTTTTTCGAAAATATGTAACTTTGTTCCATACATAGTAATGTTGGTACATATTCAGTAATTTTGTTTTACGATGTAGTTTTTTCCAAAATACATAACTCTGTTCCATAATTAGTAATTTTTTTTCATTTTCGGTTATTTTGTCTTACTGTATAATTTTTTTTCAAAATACACAATTTTGTTCCATACATAGTAATATTGGTCCATATTTAGTAATTTTGTCTTACGGTGTAATTCTTTTCCAAAATACGTAACTTTTTTCCATAATTAATAATATTTTTTTTCATAAAATGTAATTTTATCTTACGGTGTAATTTTTTCCAAACTACATAATTTTGTTCCATACATAGTAATATTGGTCCATATTTGGTAATTTTATCTTACAGTGTAATTTTTTCCAAAATACGTAACTTTGTTCCATACATAGTAATATTGATCCATATTCGCTAGTTTTATCTTACGGTGTAATTTTTCCAAAATTCATAACTTTGTTCCATAATTAATAATTTTTTCCATTTTCGGTAATTTTGTCCAAAATACGTAACTTTGTTCCATAATTAGTAATTATTTTTCATTTTCCGTAATTTTATCTTACGGTGTAAATTTTTCAAAAATACATAACTTTATTCCCTAATTAGTAATTTTGTCTTACCATATATAATTTTTTTCAAAATACGTAACTTTGTTCCATACATAGTAATATTAGTCCATAATTAGTAATTTTGTCTTAACATATAATTTTTTTCAAGATACGTAAATTTGTTCCATATTTAGTAGTTTTGTCTTACAATATAAATTTTTTCAAAATACATAACTTTGTTCCATAATATATAACTTTTTTCGATAATTTTGATCCAAAATACATCATTTTTTTCTATAATTTATAATTTTTTTTATATACGTTACTTTTCCGCCCAAATCATACTTTCTCTCCTCTGCAGCCGGTTATATTTTTTTTTTTCAAAATTAATTTTACCAATTGTCATTCAACTAAAAAGTATCTGAAAGGTTCATTTTAAAAGGGTGAACTTGAGTTTCACCCCGGTCCAACAGACCAGCAAGTTTGTTTGGTTGCTTTTCTGATCATCAATTGGACCCCACCGCCACAGCCTCCTTTATTTGATGCGCGCGTGCGATCAAGCACCCAGCCCAACTCTCCCTCTTTCACCTCTTCGTCTTCTAAATGCCCTCCGTCAAACGGGTCCCAAATTTTCCTTCGCATAAAAGAAACAGGAACACAGAGAGAGAGAGAGAGAGAGAGGTGCGATTACTTCTCTCTCTAAAAAGTCCAGACAAAAATTCTCTTCGATATGTCCGTACGACTGAACCCAACTGTCAGACTCCTGGGAAGTACAGCCCCACGTGACCCATCACGTGACTCCTCCAGAGCCTCTTCTGATTTCTTGGCTCTACGCTTCGGAGCGTCTTCCTCTTCGTCTTCGCGTTCTCTGCTTCGTTCCTGTAAATTTGATGGAACCGAGGCTCGGATCGGTGTACTAAATGCTTTGGGACGAGAAGGGTCTGTGCAGGAGCTCGATGACTCGCCGGTGTCGGTTGAGCTCGCCGCCATTTCCAGCGAGAGCCAGTTCGACCGGATTAATGCTGAAGCACAACAGCTCGAAGAATCGGTCATCGTTGTTTGGTACGTTTCTGCGTATCAAAAGGAATTTTTTGTTCCCCCTTTTGGTTAGTTTTCCAGTTGGAATTGTTGGTTTCTATGAAAACTGTGGAAAATTTATCAAACTCTTTATTTTTCTCTTGTTGGCATTTGTTTTTTTTCTGGTATATATGGTACATATAAAATTTGTGGGCCAAGCAGAGATATTTGTTGGAATGGTTGAGTTTCTCTATGTGGGGTTACTGGGAAATGTCTATGCCTTTGTTTCCTGGCCTTCTTGGAAAGTTTAATCTGATAAGAGTTTTTCATTTGTTGATATTTTGGAATTGGTTAAATTGGAATTCGTCCCCTTGGAAAGAAAACCTTGAGCTTTGTTAGGACTTGGTTAAAAATAACTGTTTTTATTTGTATTTTGCAAAGCTTGGAAATGGGATACAGAACTGAGGTTAATATGTGTCCGTAGGATGGCAAGCTGGTGCAGGAAATGCATATACTTGAAACCAAAGTTGGAAAAGTTGGCAGCCGACTATTATCCGAGGTAAACTTTTGGTTTTTTCTTTTACTACATTTCTTTTTCTTTATGGATCATGAGTAACTAATAATAAAAAAATAAAAATAAAAGGGAAGAAAATGTGATTGAGTCTTTGTTCACTGTGTTGTATAGTGGAAAACCAGCAAGTCCTGTTTTATTTTTCATAAGGTATAGTAGTGTTGCAATAAGGGGAGGCACCCATTGTATTGTTGGATACTGTTTGGAGGTTCGGATATTTTATAAATTTTCCTTTTGCTTTTTTTCCGTGAATTAGTTTTTATTGGGATTCAACAATTTCTTCTGCAGATTGTGCTTCTGTAATCTCTATGGATTGTGTTTCATGTTCAAGTTTCTCCTTTCCTCCTTCTTATGTAATATGTGTATATACCCGAAAAATAGTTTTTCAAATAAATTTTAGACAAACCTGGCAATTTTCTTGCATGATATACATATCTTCAAATCACTCTTTGTCAGATAACACATTTTCTTTTAGTCCAGCTGGCTTGTAACTCTAACAAAGAATTAGTTGATAGGTTGCGGTTCTATTGTGTTGATGTCAATGCTGTTCCACACAGGCTTGTAGCTCGTGCTGGTGTCACTGTAAGTCTTTGATAACCTTCCTATTCCATTATTACTCCTTTTGGCGGCTCCTGGCATCTTCTGTCTAAATGCTAGTTGTCCTAAAAATTGCAGTCTAATTATAAGTAGGTTTATGCTTTGAACCAATATTATCAGCCATCATTTTTCTAAAATATAAAATATTTTTGGTAGTTTAGAATATCTAAAGCAGTTAAGTTAATGGCCGGTTCAATTCAGAACATATGCTCTGCCTAACCACCTCCTAAAATCTGCTAATTGAAAAAGTTCAAAAGAAAAATATCAGCTAATCGGAAAAAAAGTAAGGACTGAAAGGTATAAACTGAGTAAATAATATATAAAGGAAAGTGTTCCCTGTACCAAGGTTTTTTGACAAATGGTTTTGACAAATCATCACAACCATTGAAATGATCTAATTGAATGGTATATTTTTTGATTGGAAGTTAAAAACAATTATGGATATGAGACTTGTAACCTTCAATCTTTTGTACACTGTTGGATGAAGCCATTTCAATCGCAGAGATGATTTGTCAAATCACTTGTTCAAAAACCTTGGTACAAGGAACAGTTGCCATTTATGTATATATCCATGTATAGGAATAATTTTTTTAGTTTAACCGCGCATAATGTTTTTAGTAATAAAAAACTATAACCTTGGTCAACAGTGTAAATTAATTCGGTCTGTTGACCTTCTATTGTAGTTTTTATTAGATTTTTAGCTTGTTTATGCCTCTTATTAGTTTCCCTGTAAGTATTGAGTCCCATATAAATTTAAGTTTACGGGATCAATTTAATTTTTTTTTTCCGCTTTCTCGTCCAAGTTACCTATTCAGTTACTGCCATGGATCTTAAACCAGCTATACAAATTTCTGAACTGATTGGTCTAAGAACAAACTCTAAACCCACTGGTAGTATATGAAAGCTTGAAATCAACTGGAAATATTATCATCAAGTATTCTCTTTCACAAGTAGTTCCTTCTTTCATTGTAAAAGATGCTGAAAGTGAGAGTCAAATTAGCATCTATGAAGAGTATGATAGCATGACTTATTTGCTCAATTGTCATCCAAATTGGTGGTGTAAATTGATTGTTGAACAGTCATTTATTTAATATGGAAAAAATTAAACCAATTAATTGTTAAACATTCTATTTAGGCTGAAAATGTGTTAATTACTATAATGAATAGGGTTAGCACAATTAAAAAAAAAAAAAGCTTCAAAGAATTGTCTAACAGTGAATTCAACTTCAGGTTAACCTGTCTTAGATTAGTGCAGCAACAATATTCAGGGTTGACTGGTTCTATAGTTGTAGGCATCTAATGAATGTTTCGTGAAATATAGAGTAGGAGTATAGGTGGGTAGAATGATGTTGGAAGCAAGATGAATATCGATTAAGTGCTCTTCGGAGCTCTCCATATGGTTACATCATCCATATAATCCATATCAACGCATAAAGTGTCCTATACTGGAATCTTATGCCAACATTTCAAGCAATAGTGGCCAAAATCTTTTAACACCTATCTTAAAAATATTACCACAAATAATTGATTGTGTTTATGAACTTGCTTTGCCCTTCATTGCGCATAATAATACTTGATGGTTGTAGTGTGCAGCTTTTGAGTTTTATCTATGCAATTGGTCCTGAAAATTATGTCTTTTGCATGCATATTTATGCGGTGGGCTCCAAAATATCTGCAGAAAATGCCAACCATACAGGTAATTTCCTTATCAGTATGATGTCATTGGAATACGCTGTGTACCACATTTTGTATATTTTTCTTTGGGGAACTTTTTGTGGGTTATCATAGAACTGAGATGAACTTTTTACAGCTGTGGAAGGATGGCAAGAAACAAGCTGAGGTGATCGGCGGGCACAAAGCATATTTAGTACTTAATGAAGTTCGTGATATGATTGAAAATGGGCATACCTTGTGAGTTATGGCATAACTGGCAATTTTTATATATTCTTTTCTGTTTTTCATTAACTTGAAAATCACATTTGTAAATTTTTTTGAAGTTTATTACATAAATTACAGAAGAATATAGATGAAAATTGCCTTATGTTTCAAGAAGTTCTTTGCTTTATTCAAGCATGTTACAGGATGTATTCTTGATCATCTAGACATCTTTAATACATCATCCTTTTCCCTTTTTTGTTTTTGTTTTGGTTTTTTTTTTTTTTTTTTTTTTTTTTTTTTNTTTTTTTTTTTTTTTTCAATACGTTTTCTTTTGATATGGAATGGGAAAGAAACTTGTCAAGTGGATAGCTGCAGCTTGTTTTCTTGAGAATGGTATGGTTTATATGGGAACCATAAAAGGTTGGGAACAGGCATGCTAATCAGAGAAGACTGCTGTTTGGATGCCAAGAAATGAAAAGAAACGAAAGGAGAAAACAAGGAAAATAGAAGCAAATTGATATTTAAATAGAGATCACATGCAAGATGAATGAAGATTTCCCATATTTGTAATACAGTTATCACTTGCTCTCTTTCTTTTTCTTTTGTTGTTTTTCTTTGTAATGTTTGTTACGCTGGAAAGTTCACAGTGGAGGAGTACTTGTTCCAAACGCTCGATTTGGTCTTTGGTAAAACTGTGGTAAAATAATAATAATGTCTATGAATCAGTTTTTAAAATGTTTCTGAAAAACCATTTCTATTACTATTGTTTGCTACAAGGTGAAATATGACTAACAATTGGCGATTGAAAGATATAAAGATTTTTTTTGGGTTTATTACACGTGACCAACTAACATTTTTTGCAGTTTTTCATTCCAAATTAGGAAAAAAAACACAAAAAAAAAAAAAACAACCGGAAGCCTAGATTGCCTCTTGAATTATCATTTCTTGTCACATTAGTCCAATTATGCGATTTTGTCTAATGAATTTGGTAAAATTTGGCATTTACTCTGGTCCAAAACATAATAAAACCAATTTGCCAATGGAGTTGCGATTAATTTTGTTCAAATTATCAGTTAAAAAGTATATAATTGGACTAAATTGACAAAAAAGCAATAAATCAGGGGTAATGTAAGAATTTTTGTAGTTTGGGATGCAAAATATATAATAATTCATGCGGTATAAATTTATTTAACTTTTCTGTTTTCTAGGATAAAAAATATTATCTAACACCGGTAGTAAATTTTTATCGTCCATGTTGATAAGGGAAAGTCTTGCATAAGAAGAGTTTTCTAGCTAGATCATGACCTTTTAGGTATGATTCTTAGGCATCATTTATCCTTTAGAAAGTGATTACTCAAAAAGGCATCTACTTAATGACTTCTTTGAGAATCATCAAAAAGGTAATTTTTCAATGCACAAAATTATCGAAAAGCACAAAATAATCTACTTAATGACATTTTATTTTTACCGAACATTGTTAGTATTTTTATCCTTTTGAAAGTGACTTTAGACATTTTAAGATCACTTCCAAACACACACCAAATTTACTATTTTTGCTAGATGGCACGCCTGTTTTAATGTGGCTCATTTAAATTATGTAAACAAAGGGCTCTCTTCTCACGTCTAAAGCAAGAAAGTCACTTATTTGTGGTGCAAAATGTGGAGGGAAACATATATAATGTGTATTATGACATTAAATTCTTGTAAAAATAATTACAAAATATATAAACACCACCTTGTTATGTATAGATAATATTTTATCCAGACTATGAAGTTTGCACTAACTTCAAATTGACTTTCAAATTTTGAAAATTGTAACTAGCACCTCTATAGAGGTGTGAATAATATTATTTTGAGCGGTGTAAATGAAATAATAAAGAAGATAAATTATAACTATTTGGAGCAGTGTTGCTATGTTATTTTGAACGGTTTAGTTTAGTTTGTATGTATATTTTTTATTAATTATTTTAAAACTTCCATGCCGCTTAACAAAACAAAATTATTCATCAATCATTTGGTTTAGTTTAAGTACTTACAAACCAAATCAAACTGTCCAGTGCAATTGAGTTTTAATTTTTTTCAAAAATTGTCCAAACTGAACTGCTGCTCACCTCTATTGGAAAGGTAGAGTTCAAACTGATGGTTTTTGGCATTTTTGGGGTGGGGGGTAACTTGGATTAGCTTCACAAGAGTGAGAGGAAGCTTTTAGCGAGGGTGGTGTAGTCCCACTTGCCGGTGATAGCGAGATCCCATATTGCACAATGGTTCTTTATTTTTGATGTCTCGGCAGCTATTGGGCTCCTTCTGATGGCCAGAGGAGGTCGGGTTTTCTTGGGTGGAGGTTGGTGGTGGTATAGAAGTTTAGTGGTGGTGGTGGTGGGGCTTGGTTTCTAGGAAAATGAAATGAGTTTGGTGGAGGTGGTGGCAATTTGCGGTGTTACCGAGCAAAGTTTGCCTATTTTTCTGCCAATTTTTAGTGAGTCTTCAGGGTGGAAATTGGTACAACCTTGTATTTCTTCGTACAAGCTTTCCAAAGGTACCAAGCGAGCCTTCTAATTTAAGAAATGAGAAAGTTGTTCTGGTTTGAAAATGGCTTGGTGATGGGGTTGTAGAGATGCGATTTTGGGAGAAAAATGGAGGCTAGAGTTTTCTTTATAGAAGTTGATGAGTGAAAATGCCCATATTATGTCTTATTTATAGGCACCATCAAGTCCCATCTATTTCCACACTATTACAAATCAATTTTACCTGCTTTTGTATTGAAACGAGCATAAAATGATGATATTATATGTGAAAACTGACTCTAAAATGATTCACATGACTAAAATAATATCATCCCATGTTATAAAATATCCAATAATTAAAGTCTAGTAAGTTGGTGAGTTAGTCTCAAGTCTTGACTGGTCCAGAATTAAAAAGCTATAGTAATTTGTCCATAACTTAAAAATTACAACTCAGAAATGAACATGCTGCGAGTCTGTGAACTTGTATTGACAGCCTCTACCTTATGCCAAATAAAAATCCAATTGAAACTCACCCAAATGGAAAGTTAATGTGGTCCAAATTTTCAAACTTCTGAAGTGTTTTAAACACAGGTGGTGCGCCTTCATTTGCTTCTCTAGCTCCCATGTGGCTTCTTCTTTACAATGATTTTTCCATATAACATTGATAATCAGTTCTTGTTGCATAGTACTTTTCTTCTCCATTACTTTTATTGGTTGCTTTCATAAGTCAGCTAACATGTAAACTCAATCATTGGTGGCTCCAAAACATAAGAAGGATTTAATAAGTCATAACAAATGAAAAGTTGCTCCTTCTACTCAGCCTAAAGCCTTGAGCATTGTCCAAGAACGTGTTGTAGAAGTAAGCCATTACCTTCTGGGTGGAATTTCTACAACATGGGCATTCTTCTTAGCAATAATTATTGTAGTAGGATAATGGCTTGGAGGATTTGAAAGGCATTATGGCATTAAGATTTCAAAAGTTTATCCAATGACAAAAAAATATTATGGACTCTTGAAAACTCTTCTGATAGGACTAGTATGTATGCCACAGAGCCCACCATTTCCACTATCTCATATGGACCAATAAATCTCAAGCTTAGTTTTCCACATTTCATGAAAATGTAGAATTCACATCCAAATCAATAGCTCAAAAAAGACCAATTATCTAACCTTAAGCTCAACATCCTTCCTCTTCACATTAGTGTAGCTCGTTTGTCTAGCTTGAGCCATTTTCAGTTGATCTCTAATGACCTTCACTTTATTACCAAACATCTAAACATACTTAGGTCCAATAAGTTTCGGTCACCCATTTCATTCTAACATAAGGGTTGACCATTATTTTCATACAATGCCTTATATGGTAGCATTCCAATGTTGGAGCAGTTACTGTTATTGAAGGTGAATTCATTTTTCTTAAACTGTAACACATACAACCTCAACATAGCCTCTAGAGTTTGAATCGTTCTCTTAGGCTGTACGAGGATGGGAAGCAGTGCTTAAATGCACCTGAGTGAAAAATGCTTCTTGTAACTTTTTCCATAACCAAGATGTGAACCTCAGATCTCTATCTGACACAATTGATGCTGGCATTCCATGTAGACTAACTCTAGCTCACAAAAAGATGAGCCAACTTGATGCGGAACCCCAAGATTAAAGAATCCGAAACCCCAAACACATAAGAAATATTGAACAGTAATTGGAAACAAGAACCCGCCCTACCAAACCCTTAGATAACTTGTATCTAAAAACGTGGATTAGAAGGCTAGGGAAAGAGAAGAATAATCGCCACAAAGTATTTCTACTTTGATAAGATAATTCAACTCCTAATGCAACAAGAAGAAGAAATTGATTCCTCACCTTGCAAGAACACTCCTGGGAGCAATAGGAAAATTAATTCTCTCAATTGATTAAAAACTCAAAATCTCTCTTACAAAAGAATTGATCCCCCTTATATAAGGTTTTAGGGTTAGATCAAGAATCAATATAAACCATTAAATATTAAGAAAGTAATCCTAAGGTTGAAAACTAACCCTAAAAACGAAAATAGCAAAAATTACAAAACTGCCATTATAATCCGAAAATAGCTAAATTACGAAACTGCCATTATCATCCAAAAATAGCTAAAATTACGAAATTGCCATTCTAAGTTGTTTATTTTTAAAATTACGCCGTTTCGTCTCCGCAACTCTCGAGCATCATTACGACTTTCATCCCTTGGTTGGACAACATGCTTAAATCATCATTAGGCCTCGGAAAAGTGTTCAAATCATTTGGAAACTTGAATCGATCTTCATCCATAATTCTTTTCACAAGTCCAAGCATTCCCTTTTTGATCTTCTTAGCTCGAGAACGCGTCACTGGTCCACTTGGCAACGTAATGTCCTTATCACGAACATCCATTCTAGAAGAGCGCTCGATGCTCACATCACAACTTTTAGAGAGAGAACATCTTACACATAGGAAAAAATGTGATTACTTGGTGAGATGATCCATAATCATTCAACAACCATCATACTTGCTCGAGGTGCAATGGATCATAAACTCGAATTCCATGGTGATGTGCTAGACACTTCCACTTGGGTGAAGATAAGGGATGAAGAATTTGTGAAGGTTTTTGCCTCTAGACCATCACTTGCTGATAAACCAGTCATTTGGATACATCATGATCGATGTCATTCATTTCCAACCAACAATAAAATGGCCTTAAAGTCTTATACATCTTAATGCTTATAGGGTGCATAAGATAACATAACTATATGCTGATCCAAAATCTATCTATTTAGTTCATTCACACTAGGGACACAAAGTCTTATACCCATTACTAAAGCTCTTTCCCATCTCATAGTGAAGTATGTCCTTTGTCCCTGCTCCACCTCACTTTTGATCTTCTTTGAATTTGGGTTAGTGTGCTGAGCTTCTTGTACACAATCCACAAATACTGGCCAAATTTGAAATCATGCACAGAGCTCTTGATGACTACACAATCGGTTCAACTCCCAACTTTTTTAGTTCCACCAATAAAGGAAGCTATATGGTCTGCATACGAGCAAACAAACTCATTGTCTTTCTACTTAAGGCATCTGCTACAAGATTCACTTCTCCCAGATGATAGTCAATTATGCAATCATAATCCTTAATTAATGTCATCATCTTTTGACTTAAGTTCATTTCTTTATGTATGAACATAGCTTCAAGTTCTTACTGTCCATGAATATCTTGTAGGTAGCTCCATAAAAATAATGCTTCCAAGTCTTGAACGTGAAAACCACTGCAGCTAGCTCCAGACCATGAGTGGGATAGTTCAACTCGTGCTTATTCAATTGTCTTAAGGCATAAGACATTACTTTTCCATGTTACATAAGCACACATCCAAACCATGATGGGAAGCATCACTATAAATTACAAATCCTTCATCACCCTCTGGTAGCATAAGTAATGGTGCCATTGCCAATATTCTTTTCAACTATTGTTTGACAGTGTAGTGGTCCAATTATCTTTGAGAAGGCTTCTACGAAACACAGTTGTAATTGGCTAAGCCAAGAAAACTTCTAAGTTCAGTGACAGTAGCCAGACGCGGCCTCCAAATTTTGAGTATCCACATAAACTCATTGCTTGAGACTACATGATCTAGAAATCTTAATCGATCAAGCAAAAATATACACTTGCAGAATTTAGCATACATCTGATGACCCTTCAATATCTGCGAAACTTGTGTCAGGTGCTTTTTGTTCTTTAATTCGTTTATTGAATAAATCAAAATGTCATTCATAAATACGATGATAATTTGTCTAACTAGGAATGAAAGACTCTCTTCATTAAATCCTTACACACTAATGCAGCATTAATGAATCCAAATGACATCACTAGTAACTCGTATTGTCCATAGCAAGATTTGGAGGCTGTCTTGGGAATGTTTGATACCAAAATTTTCAACTCATAATAACACAACCTCATGTCAAATTTTGAAAATACTCTAGGTTTTTTCAGTTGATCAAAAATGTCATCAATCCATGCTAAATGATATTTGTTGTGGATGGTTACTTTGTTCAATTGTCGATAGTCGATACATAACTTCATTGAACCATCATTCTTATTCAACAATTGTATTAGAGCTCCCTATAGTGATACACTCAGTCGAATAAAACCTATATTGAAAAGGTCTTGTAGCTGTTTATTGAACTTAGTTAGAGCCATTAGATACGGCATCAACTATATAGGGGTGGTATCAGGTTCAAATTGATCGCAAAACTAATTTCCCATTTTCAGTGACAAATCTGCAAGTTTCAATGACGATCACATCTGAAAAAATTTAATCATAATATATCTTCTATTCTAATCTCACTAACTTAAGATTGGAGACCATTATGGTCCTCTGAGTCAGATTCTCAATTTCTCGCCTCTTCATTTCTTTATACTTACGAAATCATACTCGTGTCTAAAGCCATATTGAACTTATCTCAACTGCATTGCCAACTAGTCTACTTTTTTTACCATCAACTATTGGTAATATCTTCGAAGCGAGAAGTTGCGATTCTAATTATATGAACATCGAAGCACTCTAAGCCCTCTACTAGGATCATCACTAGACTCTGCTAGTCATGTCACAAGTACAACAGAATCTATAGATCCATTAAATCTCACAGCTCCTAAACTGTGGTTTAGAAAAAAACATCTCTGCCCAAAGTATGAGCTGTGCTTTCAACAAGGTCATGCTCATGTGTCTGTTCCTTTGAGTTCTCAGCAATTGGCTTTTAACTTCTCGGTCTACCCTATCTAGTCATCGTGAGAGGTTATTTATACGAAAAATTTAGAAAAAGACACTTCATAATAGGAATAGGTTGCACAAAATGCGCAACCCCCTAGGAAAATATACATAGGAGCTTTGATACCGAGATGGCATGACCCGTCTTGAAAATCCTTCTAAGATTCCCCAAAGAGGCCTTGCCTAAGGATGATTCTACCGGATTTTCATTTGGTCATCTTGTAAAACCATCTTGAGAAAAGGTTTTATTGAAAAATTGAGAAATAAATTAATAACATGTATGATATAGAAAACTAGATAATACAAACATAGATGAGAAGCATAATTAAAAAAGTTTAGATCACACATCAGAGTCATAGAGAGAATGGTCCGAAAAATACAAGATACAAATATGGTGTTAAATTGAACTAGTTTAGAATAATATGATAGCTACGATATAAAAGCATAGCAGCAAGCGCAGGAAAACATTATATCTCAATGCCAATTGGTAGACCTGTCAACCTCGGCTATGACTTAGGGAATAAAGTTAAACGATAAAACTTCATATACGAATATCTCAATGATTTCTCCTAGTTAGTTATAAAATAGATATTGAGTATGTAAAAATTCTTTAGACTTAAAGTTTTACATTACTCTTTTAGATAGTTCTCTATTTTGCAAACATTTCACAAAATCCAAGTATTACCTCAAAATACTTTAATCATTGAAAATTTAATATTGGATAAAATCATTTATGAAACCCAATTTAATAATTTCAATTTCGGAGAAAAATATCTTAAAACTGATAAATTATCATCATAGTCACCAATCACATAAAATTAAATAATATCTTGAAAACTATCATTATCATCATCCTCATCATCATTGTCATCAGCAACATCATCACATCATCATTATCACATCATCATCATATTTGTGTATCATCATATATTCGACATAACATCTGTGTACCATCATATCAACATCATTGTCATAATACCAATGTACCACACTATATACCAATGTGCCAAATAACCCTCTGTGTCTTGATGCCATCACAAGGCAATGGGAGGGAGAATATTCATCTCAACCTTTCCAACAACCCATAAAAAGTTGAGGCCGAGATCTCATCATCTCTCTCATCAGCAGGTCGAGTAAAGGATGACCAATTTATGGTGCACATAATCTTATCACATACAGCACCAGTATTGTGTGGTATGTCTTTTATATAAACCTTCAAATTATTCAGAAAATTTCTTTATTTTCAAAATAACCCAAAAATTTTGTAAAATTGTACAAATGATCAAATTTATTTAAAATTACCAATATACCAAACACTTCGAGAAATCACACATCAAATCCATTTCAATACAATTTTATTCTTTCAAATCTTGAAAACTCATAAACCGCTTATAATTAAATCACTAATATTATGCATAGATAATAAATCATATCAGCATATTTAATTATATATATAATATCAATAACTAGATATGCAATTAAATGTAAAAATAGTATGTAATCAAACCATCAATTAATAATTATGCAATTTCACCAAAATCATTTAGATAATAAAGTTGCACTGCCAGATATGCGGCTTGATCCTAAATGGTCTTTGGATCAATTCTCGATGCAGCTCAGGTGCCTATAAATATTCACCAAAAATTCTTTTAATCGCTAAAAATTAATCGAAGGCCCATTGGACTTCCTAGAGACTTTAAGTACTCTTAGAAACCATTAATTATCAAAGTTACCATCAATTTTGATAGTTATGAAATAGCTGCTATCGATAAATTATCCAAAATTTAAAATTTTTGATTTCTCCAAAATTAACCAAAATTGAGCACAAAGTTAGGTTCTTATGACCTCTAACAATCTAATTAAACCTCAAATTTTATTCAATTTTAATCTGAGACTGTCCAATTTTGATCTGCAAATTCGATATTAGCTTTTTTTCGTTACATGTCCATATGCTACAATTTATGTACCGAAATGAAATTGAAAATAAGATGAGCAAGAAATTAATTTTGTTTTGGTGATTCATAAGAAATTACTTTTATTTTGGTCATTCATCACTATTGGTGACTGGAATTGTTGCTGGAAAATTGGAACTCATAGCCAAAATTGGGTTTCTCCAAATCCAATCAAATTGATCCAAATTGAAGACATACAAGGGTTTCCCAAGCCTCTTTGAATGTGTTAGGGTCAATAGTGATAGATCACTTGTCGCCAGTGAGCCCAACCAACACCATAAAAGTATTTTGGTATGATGGAGTTTGAACTGATGGTTTTTTGCATTTCTGGTCTAGAGAATCATTTGGATTAGCTTCACAAGAGTCACAGGAATCTTTTTGTGGGTGTGGTGTAGTCCCGGTCGCTGGTGATAACGAGATCCAATCTTTTTGTGGGTGTGGTGTACTTCTTGGTTTCAAATGTCTCAGCGGTGGTTGTGACGCTTCTAATGGTTGTAGGTGGTCGTCGGGTTTTGTTGGGTGGAGGTTAGTGTTCTTTTATTTTGATTTTTCCTTGGTAATGACCTTAGAATATTTTTAGGTTTAAATGCATTTTAGTACCTTTTAAAATTGAATTTGTTCACTTAGGGGTCTCTACATTTAATTTGTGCAATTGATACCCTTTAAATTGAAAAAAGTTGCACATTTGTCCAATGTAGTTGAAATTGACAAAAAGAAAAATTGCACATTTGTCCAATTTAGTTAAAATTGAGAGTCAATTTTAACTAAATTGGACAAATGTGCAACTTTTTTTTGTCAATTTCAACTACATTGGACAAATGTGCAACTTTTTTCAATTTAGAGGGTATCAATTGCACAAATTAACTGTAGAGACTCCTAAGTGAACAAATTCAATTTTAAACCATATTTTTATGTTTGTTCTTTGGAATTTGGCAATTTAATTTTGTTTATGTTGTTGGAATTTATGTGGATATGGATGTGCTCTTGATGTCTAAATTGTATGAGAAGTAGTAAAATGAATGTTAGTTGAAGTGGTGGTGGTGAAAGGACTTGGTTTCCCGAAAAATGGAATGAGCTTCGTGGAAGTGGTGGCGGTTTGCGGTGTTTCTGAGCTAATTTCGCCTATGATTTTTTTGGTTTCTGGTTTATGGTGGAATTTTCTATGAACTTGTATTTTGTCATACAAGCTTTCAAACGGTACTAAACTTGCCTTCTAACTCTAGGAAATGAGAAAGTTGTCGTGGTTTGAATGTGGCTTGGTGGTGGGGTTGCAAAGATGCAATTTTGGGAGAAAAATGGTGACTAGAATTTTTCTTGTGAAAGATGATGCCTTGAAATATGCACATTATGTCTTAATTATAGGCACCATCAAGTCTCATTTGTTCCCACACCATTAGAAATCATTTTTACTTGCTTTTGTGCTCAAGCGAGCAGAAAATGACGATATTTAATGTGAAAATTGTCTCCAAAGTAATTCACGTGAATAAAATAATATCATCCCATGTGATCTAATATCTACTAATTAAATTTTAAAATGTTGATTAGTCAATCTCAAGTCTCAACTTATCTGAAATTAAAAAATTGCAAAAAATTGTGCATAACTAAAAAATTACAACTCAAAAATGAATATGCCGCCAGTCTGTTAAGTCATATTGACGACATCTATGCTGCGCTGGATAAAAATCCAACTGCAACTCATTTGAGTAGAATGTTAACGCCAAGCCTGCCTCTGGTCAATCTGGTCCAAATTTTATAAATTTTCCAGGTATAATAAACATGATTTGTGTAAGTCTTCCATGGCTGATCTCCTCTAGACAATATAACATGGGCAGTTAAGTCTGTCCTAAAGAGCTCATTAGTTAAAGGAATCATATTACAGTTTCCTCTCCGAATCGCTGAAATCGAATAGGTGGCACCGGTGTCAATCTCTTCGCTGTTATTTGTGCATAGGCTTTTCCTTTTTTTAGTTTCAGCTTTAGCTTGAGTATCAGTTTTTCAAGCTTGAGAAGCCTTTAAGATATGTACATCAGACAAAAATTTTGTACCAGCTACCTCTGCAACCCAGACCTTGCCATTGCAACACCGACAATCCTCACTGCTTCAACCCAACAGATCTCACTGCAACCTCAGTAGTTCCCAACGACAAAGAAGAGAAACTGTCTCAACCTCCTTTGAAGCAACCATAACTTTTGACAAATTTTCTTGTTTCCCATACAAACTAGAACTTTTCACATTGTGAAAAAACCTCGAGGAACAAATCATGAAAGGAAGCCATTATCAAACCAAATCCAGAGAACAAAAAAACAATGTAATATAGACAAGAAGAACTGAAATCAAACAAAAATAATAAAAACCAGCCAAGAATCAAACAGAAAAATGCCAAACCTTGCAGAGCTATCCATAGTCCCACTACTAGAAAATAGGGTCAAAAACGACGGTGAAAAACCGTCGTCTTAAGTGTTTAGACGACGGACACAAAACCGTCATCAAATGAGGCGTCGTCGATACTCATAAAACATCGACGACTGTTACTACACCGTTGTCTAAAACAACACCGAAGCCACGTTGGCGCTACGCGGCAAATATATAGATGACGGTTTTTACTATAAACCGTCGTCTATGTAAAATTATCGACGATGGTTCCTTGTATGAACCGTCATCGATATTATATATAAATATAAATATATTTTAACTTATAGACGATGGTTCCTTATATGAACCATTGTCGATATTATACATAAATATATATATATATATTTCGGCAATTATATATATTTAAATATATTTATTTCATATAAATATTTTAATAAATAATATATTTTCAATTAATAAAGTAATAATTAATATAAAAAACAGTAATAATAAATTGATTATATTGAAATATACAAAAATGTATAAACATTTCTAATTAAAATAAAATTACAAATTATACAATACTAATTACATAATAACATTAACAATTACAAAAGTTTTATACATAACTAATAATTAAACTTAACTAATCAAACGATGATTCCAAACTTGAAGGGTTCGAAATTTCTTCAGTAAAATATTCAGCCCAATCCTCTCTAAATTCATCCACGAAGTCTTGTATCCAAATACAATTTTTAAACTGTACATAAAAATTAAACAAATAATATTAATGCATTAGTAAACATAATGTTATATATAAATTTACAATTACACTAAAATTATACTTACAGTATTATGTAACTGAGACTGTGGTACTGATGAATCGACATTTATTATATCCCACATCATCATGCATACATAATATGCACACTCATGACTTGTCGGTTGCAATGGTGCCTACAAAAAAAATAATTTAAAATATTAATTTACATAATTTCTAATACTTTAACATTAATGAAATAAATAATTCACTGATTTTACCTTTCCGCCTCGCCAACTAATTAATTTATTCTTCGACCTTTGCCTCTTCGGCTCATTCCATAATGTCCAAGCTCTATATATATAACATTTTATAAATAAAATAAATTATTAAAAATAAATTTAATCACTAAAATTAACTTACTAATTTTTTAAATTAACTTACTTGCTTATTAATCGCTTGAAATCAATATTAGCTTTGGTGTTGGCGGAATCAAAAAATCAAATATATCCCAAGTACAAGTCCACGACACCAAGCGTCCAATGAGCACTGAAATAAACATCAATATTAAAAATATATAATATACTATATATATTTAAGAAAGTAATAATTTTGCATATAATTAAATTGTACCGACAATGATATGGAATTAACCATATCCTATTGAAGTCGGGCTGTTTTTTCCACCGTCTGACTAATTGCTCTGCTTGGGATGCCAACATTTCAGGTCCAGCATTCTGCACCACACGTGGATTAATAAAAGTATATAACAAAATATCCCAGTGCGAATCATATATCGATACAGCTTCCTGCAAAAAAATATCATGTCAAATACAATTTAAGAAAATTTTAAATTGAAAATAAATTAATTATAACTTCATTTATAAATTTGTAGCTTACTTCATATAGAATAATACGCAATCAACACTCAAGTCCTGCATATGACACAATTGGTAGATATCCTCCTGTGTCAGCACTCCAGGATGAGAATTGCCTATCATACCCTTTCCCAAGTTGAATTGAAGCTGCGTACATTGTTGGTTAAGACAGTGGCAGCTACCATCTTCATTAATCTCAGCTTCGGTGGCAGGTCAGAGGTGATTAATTGCTGCTGACTTTCATTGGTTGGTGGAGATGCCCGCGAATGACACGAATGGGGAGTACTATTCGAGTCTGAATGAGCTACTGCCTTGCCTTTTGATGCTCGTTCTGATATCTCCACCTGATCAAATATATAAATTTCAAAACAACATTATAAATAAAACACTTATTAACTTAATAACTTAATTATAAAACATTATAAATAACAATTGTTAATAACTTAATTATAATGAATAAATAAAACACTATAAATAACAATTATTAATAACTTAATTATTTACCTCTTCTTTAGGTAAAATGACTAAAAATCTAGGCCATGGACAAAATGACTCCACAGCTTCTCCAACCAATGTAATGTCAAAAAATGATATAGGTAGGGTTGCATCAGGGACCAATGCCTCCTAAACATTGACCCGCACATTAAGCTCCCCTAATCGTATCCCATGGCAAACAGAGTCTGGATTGGTCATAGGGTACATCAATCCAGCAGCCACTATATTATCTGTAGTGCATACAACAAGCTTGCACTGTAGACCCTGCAAAATAAATTGGCCGGCTTTTTAATAAATTAAATGTTTAAATTAAATGTTTATTAAACAACAATCTTACAAAAATTTACCTCCTCAGGTGTCATGGGATGTACTGGAGCTGGAGGAGTACTAAGATGTACTGGTGCTGGCGGAGTACTGAAACGGTGCGCCTCCTCAGGAATATTAGTGGCAACCCAGGTATTGTTCATATACTGATCAGTCATGAAATCCATATGTCCTGGGTTGGCCACAAAGTCATCATGTGTCTTGGCTAGCTGTGCAGACAACAGCGTATTACTCTCTTGGAGGTCGCGAATGATCTCAGATAGTTGTCTGATGCGCTCTTCCTTTGCATTGTCCCTTTCTTTTGTTGGTTGGGTTCTATGTCGAGGAATGTGCCAATACTCAGTAGGGGTCACCAATTTACCCTTCAACCTTACTCGGCCCTGGTGCTCAGGAGTACCCAACACTTGGGTCAGTATATCGTTGGGCGAATCCAAGTCAATGTTGACCTCCCCAGCAGCTACTCTCTCCAGTAAATTATCCTGTCAAATTTATAAAATATTAAAATATCAGTGCTAAAATTGCATAGTTACTTAATATAAATAAAATATGCAAATCAAAAAATAAATTTAATACCATCTGTTTTGCAATTGCAGCAACTTCTGGTGTAAGAAACTTTCCCTCCTTATTCGCGTAGCCCAACTTCCAAAGAGCAACTCGGGAAAGCGGTTCATTTGTGCCCAATCTCAGCTTCTACATGTTTACAAAATATCAATATTAAATTAAATTAAAACAGTATAATTTCAAAATATTTAAAATTATTAATTTTCTTAAATTAAATTAAAACATTATAATTTCAATTAACTTAAAATTACTAAACTACAAATTGCTAAATTTTTTAAATTAAATTAAAACAGTTTAATTTAAATATCTAAAAATTACTAATTTTTTTAAATTAAATTAAAACAGTTTAATTAAATTTTTCACTCACCTCATTGTACTCTGCCCATGCAAATCCAATACAGGATAGATGATGATTGTACCGATTTCTTTTTCTTAATTCTGACCGTTGCTTATGAAGTTCCTGGAACATTAAAAATGAATATTAATTTCATAAATTGTAGTTTAGTTAAAAAATGTAAGAAACTGAATTAAATAATACTTACAGCCCACTCAGGTGTTATACGTTGCTGTACAAATTCATCCCACTGGTCTTGTGTAATAAATTCTCCATATTTTTCTGGGACAACATCGAAAGCTTCCATGTCCCCTAATTCTATGTACGGGAGTACAAAATGTGTGTACATAAAATTCTTCCATTTTTTCAATTTTTCTGCACAATCTTTCAAAGTTTTATGTTTCAATGATTCGTCCTTGTTATAAAAGTCTTACAAAAAAATTAACGTATTATTAGCTCAATAATAATAAAATCACGAAATTAATTAACCAAATATTTTAATTAAAATGAAATTGGTTGTATTATTACCTTTATTGTCTCCCATAATGTATTCTTTAAATTTGTTGGAACATCGTTCCAACTCTTGTAGGTGATCGGTATTTGAGATCGTGTATAACTACCTTCATAATTAGCTAGAGATTGGCCGGCTTTATTCACTCCGACCCCATGCTCATTCTATATTACTTCTCCAAGTTCGCCACTAGCAATTTGTCTATGAATTCTTCCTAACTTTGATGGTCCTCTCCCCTTCTTTTGCTTCCTACTTGAGGAAGAGTCTTGATCATTAGGATTAGATGGATCTTGATTTAAATCCATATCTACAAAAAAAATATTAGTAAATTATCAAACAATTATTAACAACATTATAAACAACATTATAAATAACAATTAATTTACTAATAACATATATACAAAACTGTCGTCTTTAAAACTGACGTCTTTAATTTTATATGCCCGTCGTGAAATCATATATATACTTTCAAAATTCTAAAAAAACCGTCGTCTATTCATATTCATGGTTTCAACATATTCATAAATATATTCATCCAATAGATATTCATATATATATATATGTAATATATATGTATACATATATTCATCTTATCAAAAAAAATAAAAATATATATATATATATTCAAGTTCGGCCTTATTCATACAATATATCCAAACAGAAAACATTATATTAACATATAACATGCAATATATCCAAGCAGAAATTAAATATTATAATTTCAACTATAATTTTCACGCAAAAAAAAAAATATTCATGGGCACAAAATAAAACTCAACATTTCAACACATTTTCACAATATTTTCATACATTAAAATTTCAACATTTGCACCAAATTTCTAAATGTATTCACGGGCACAATATAATTTCAACAACATTTGCACCAACACATTTCAACATTTTCACCGATATAATCACAGGAAAATTTAAATTAAAGCACAAAATCGGTAAAAAAAATTTCGGATTGAACATGCAAAGCAGAAAATATGTTGACAACTACTTACCTTATGTTTTCGGGTTGAATATGCAGTAGAATCCTGTTGAAATGAAGCAAATGGCGGAGAGAAGGTTACGGTGGTAACAGTTCGGGTGTAAGGTTTCTGGGGAAATGGAGAAAAATGGAAGAGAAGGCCGTGTAAGAAAGAAAATACGGGACAAAAACGGCATTGTTTATGGTATAGACGACGGTTTCTTAGATATAACCGTTGTCTATACATTAAAGATGACGGTTTATAGATCCAACCATTGTCGATATACTATAGACGATGGTTTTTAGTATAAACCGTCGTCTATAGTATTAAATTAAAAGGTGCCGTTTTAACTAAAAACAAAAAACAATTTTTTTTTTTAAATTAACACCTAAAATTTATAAATTTTAAATTAAACTAT
>QANX01002311.1:113318-158333 GCA_003254975.1 Ochetophila trinervis | reverse complement strand
ATTTGGAAGATGAACTACTTTCAAAAGAGATTGCATGTAAAAATAAATTTTTATATATGTTATATATATGGTTAACATATTATTTTCTTTATTTAGTTTCTACTCACTGAGTATGCAAATATTCACCCCTCCATCAACTTCTAAAAATATTTTAGGTAGTTCTTGAATTTTTAGCCTTATTGTTACTAGTAAGTGCTAGAGCAGCAAGTTAGAGGTAGTAGTAGTGAAATTAGATTGTACTAGTTTATGTGTTAGTGGTGTATTAAATAGTAGTATGATAGGAATATATTTTGTAATTACAGTTTCGTAAATATGTCGGAGATTATGTATATCAAGGTATTACTGTAAGATTTTTTAATTTATGGTAGAGTTTGGTGAGTTAGAATCTTGTGGAATTATTGTCTGGACTTGCAAGTACATGTAATTAATTTGGGAAATCTTACAAAAACATACCAAACTCTACCGAAATTTCTATTAAATTTTCTAGCATTTAGGAGTTTTGGTTATGAAATTAGTAATTATGGTGGTTGTTGACTGCTTAAGGACTTAATCAGCGTGATTAAGTTCTGCAGGCAGGACTTGAGTAGTGTGGTCCTATCATCATCAATTTCACCACGCTTTCACAAAGATTAGTCTCATCCATCATTCAAAAATAACTCACTATCCTAATCATAAGAATAGTGTCCTAATCCAATTTCAGCAAGATAGATAACTTCTTCTTTTTCTAGGTATTATGTTGTAGCTTGGATATTTGATGAGTCTGGTGGAGAAATATATCCTTGCATAAGTAATGGATAATTATACAAAGGAGCAAGAAGCCTTCTAAGAGTTATGTAGGAGTCATAATCATTTTTTTCAATTCTATAGTTTCTCTTTGGCAGATGATTATGAAACATCAAGATAATTATTGATGGTAAGATATTTCTCCATATCTCATTAAGCTTGATGATGATAACCATAGGTTTTCAATATGTAGTCCTGAGATCAATAGCATTTTAAAGATGTATTTGAATATTGATTTGAACATTCTTTGTATGAACAAACCATATCCTCTTGACCAATTTTCCAATATTTTTTGCGGAGCCCAATAAATTGCTATTATACAATAATTAAGGGCAAGCCAATGAACATAATATCATTGGGTATCAATGTATATGATCCGATTTTGATATCTATATCGTAATTCAAAGACTATATGTGTCACTTTCTAACTATTTTGGTGTGAGATTAAAAAGGAGCTTAGTTTGTTTGGAACTCCCTGAGTGACAAAGAAATGATCATATTCAAGACACCTTGTTAGTAGATCATCTATTCTTATTTTTACCTTCCAAGGCAATGCTGAAGGTTTCATTATCATATCTATGATCTTTGCTTTATGGCTTCTGGAATATGTTGCCATAATTTTTTTTTCATTAGATGTTTTTTCATCAGCTGGATTTAGCACTGCTACTTCTTGTAAACATGAACATGGTGATATGTTCTTCATGTGGTCTAGGTAGATAATTTGTCAATACATTATTTTCTCTTCTAATGTGTCTGACAATATATATGTACTTAGATAACCATTATGCCCATTTGATGAGGATTTGGAAGCTCTCTTTCTCTTCTTTTAAAATATTTGTAATCAATTTTTATAATAAAATGGAATTAGGTTAAGAAAAATTGAAACTATTGCATTTATTTGAATAAGGATAATGCTACTGAGATTCAATGAAAATGAACCAGACTTGTATCCACATAATTCTGGATTCTCCATCTTGTTCTATGAGAATTGCTGTCCAAAATTTATCAGATGCATCAGTTTGAAAAATCAATTGTCCATTAGCTGATATTTTTGATGGTGGTAAGGCCATGCATTTCTCTTTTAATTTTATTACAGCTAATGTTGCTTCTGAAGACCACGACACTGCTTTCTTCCTTAAGTGCTTTGAAATGGGACTGGTGAGAGAAGATAGATAAGGAATGTGGGACATAGTTGACTATTTCTAGAAATTGCTGGATCTACCTTTTTCCTTTTAAATCATCAAGAAACTCTCTGACCTTTTTTCCAATATGGTATTGGGGTATGATTTTTCCAAATTGAATCTTTAATCGCAAGAAATCCAATTCTTTCATTCTAACTTTCATTTTTGTTTCTGACAGAGCTAAGTCGTGCTCAAATGTTAATTCTAGGAATCTTTTCAAATGATTATTGTGTTATTCTATCGTTTTGTTGAAGATAAGAACTTCATCAATATAAATAAGAAATTTTTCCTTAATTGGTGCATACATTTCATCCATCCTGTGCTAGAATTCTAAAGGAGCATTTTTTAGTCCAAAAGGCATAGCTTTCCATTCATAGTGTCCATGGGGAACTACGATGGTTGTCTTGTGTTTGTCTTGTTTTGCAATCCTAATATTCCAAAATCCATATTTCATATCGAATTTAGAAAACACTTGTGCCCCATGCATTCTTTTCAAAAGATAATATCTTCTAGGGATAATATATCGAATATCCTGTAGATAGTCATTAAGTTTTCTATAATTAAGTATTAGCCTTTTTATTCCCCTGACTTACTCTGAGTGTTTATTGACAAAGAATGTAGGACTTGCCTATTGAAATTTTGATTTTCTAATTAATCCTATGGCAAGCATAGAGCTTATTTCCTCTTTACATAGTTGCTCATCATTTGGCATGCCTGGATGTGAAGCAATCTAATGTGGCATTTTCTATCATTCTTTGTAAGGCAAGGAAACAAAATGCTTATCTTTTTTCCAAAATTATTCTGGTCATTCACACAAAATTGCAATAGAAGCTGTTTTTCTTCTTCAAATATTTTATTTGATATTTCACCCACCCCAAAAAGTTGGCTTTTAGTAACCACAGAAACTTGTTATTGGTTCAAAACTTAGAGTTCAGTCGAGTGGATAGAGAATACTGGCCAAAGAGTGAGGAAATCAATACGCATAATAACATATTCACCAAAATGGTTAAAGATATAGGAGTTTCTTTGTTGTAGGGATGGAGAGAGTTGAACGTAAATGAGTTTGGTATAATAGGAGCAAGAGATTTCTTTACCAGAAGCTACTGTAAATGTCATTTTTTATGGAATCCAGTATGTTTTTGGTAAGCACTTGCTATGGATCACTGAAGCTGATAGACCAATATCAATAATGGTAGTGAGAGCAATTGATTTGTTTTGGTATACAAGAACAACCAGATAGCTTTTTTGTAAGATCAACCATTACTTGTGCCTGGATATCTGTCTCCACTAGACTTACCAGATAGCCAAGTGATGCGGAACTCGAAGATTAAAAAATATGAAATCCCAAAATACATAAGAAATATTGAACAATAATTGAAAATAAGAACCCGCCCTACCAAACCCTTAGATAACTTGTATATAAAAACATGGATTAGAAAGCTAGGGAAAGAGAAGAACAATCGTCACAAAGTATTTATACTTTGATAAGAGAATTCAACTTCTAATGCAACAAGAAGAACAAATTGATTCATCACTTTGCAAGAACACTCCTAGGAACAATAAAAAAATAAATTTTTCAATTGATTAAAATCTGAAATCTATCATATAATACAAAGGAATTGATCCCCATTCATATAAGAATTATGGTTAGATCAAGAATCAATCTAAACTATTAAATATTAAGAAAGTAATCCAAAGGTTGAAAACTAACCATAAATAAATAAAATACGAAAAAATAGTAAATATTACAAAACTGCCATTATAATCCGAAAATAACTAAAATTATGAAAATACCATTATAAGATGCTTATTTTTAAAATGACGTCATTTCGTCTCCGCAACTTTCGAGCATCATTACCACATTCATCCCTTACTTGGACATCATGCTTAAATCATCATTAGGCCTCAGAAAAGTGTTTAACTCATTTGGAAACTTGAATCGATCTTTATCCATAATTATCTTCATAAATACAAGCATTTTCTCTTTGATATTTTTAGCTTGAGAATGCGTCACTGGTCTACTAGGCAAGATGATGTCATCCTCTTTTGCTCCAATGCTAGAATATGACTTTATGATGCCTGCATCATTCCCTTCCTCTTCAAAAAGAATCGTCCTCGATTTTAAATCCATATCGAAAGGATAAATATTATAAACATTGAAAATTGCAAACTTATTGTACTCACCCTGAAGGGCGATTTTGTATATGTTGTCATTAACTCTTTCAAGCATTTGAAACGAATCATCTTCTCTAGCATCCAACTTCGATTTCCTAAGGTTGGAAAACCTTTTCTTCCTTAAATATACCCAAATCCAATCTCTTGGTTTGAATATCCTCCACGTGTCATCCCATAAAACTTTTCCAAAGGGATTCAAAAATTCCACATCCCTATCATATTTCTAGAATCAAGTTGCACTTTAGAGTTAAACACAACAAATCAAAGCAATAAAACAAATAGCAATTATTACAATCTCAAAACCTAACCAAAAAAGAAAGTAGATCAAAAGAAAAGCAAAAATAATAATTAGAGAGTAATGGAAAACAAAAATTATCCTAAGCAAGAAAAAAATAAAATAAAATAAAATAAAAAATTCAGATTTTTTTTGAGATATCTTGTGGACAGACCCGCCCAGGTGTAACCCCAAGTGCGACCCTAGGCGCCTNTTTTTTTTTTTTTTTTTTTTTTTTTCCTTTTTTTCTTCTCTTCTTGAATAAAAAAAAAAACTCAAATAAAAAAAAATAAATAAGACGCACGGATCAAACACAGCCCTTTTTTTGGAATCAGTATTAATAACAAAGAACACAAAGAAATTGAAAACAAAGATAGATAAGAACTTATCTAAACCAATACTCTGATACCAATTGATGCAGAACCCCATGATTAAAGAATCTGAAACCCCAAAACACGCAAGAAATATTGAACAATAATTGAAAATAAGAACCCGCCCTATAAAACCCTTAGATAACTTGTATCTAAAAACGTGGATTAGAATGATAGGGAAAGAGAATAACAATCGCCACAAAATATTTTTACTTTGATAAGAGAATTCAACTCCTAATGCAACAAGAAGAACAAATTGATTTTTCACTTTGCAAGAACACTCCTGGGAGCAATAAGAAAATAAATTTTTCAATTGATTAAAATCTGAAATCTATCATATAATACAAAATAATTGATCCCTCTTTATATAAGGATTAGAGTTAGATCAAGAATCAATCTAAACCATGAAATATTAAGAAAGTAATCCTAAGGCTGAAAACTAATCCTAAATAAATAAAATACGAAAATAGTAAATATTACAAAACTGCCATTATAATCCAAAAATAGCTAAATTACGAAACTGTCATTATAATCCAAAAATAGCTAAAATTATGAAACTGCCATTATAAGATGCTTATTTTTAAAATGATGCAATTTCGTCTCTGCAACTCCTGAGCATCATTACCACTTTTATCCATTGCTTGAATATCATGTTTAAATCATCATTAGACCTCGTAAAAGTGTTCAACTCATTTGGAAACTTGAATCGATATTTATCCATAATTATCTTCACACATCCAAGCATTCTCTCTTTAATATTTTTAGTTCGAGAACGCGTCACTAGCCTATTAGGTAAGATGATGTCATCATCTTTTGCTTCAATACTAGAATATGACTTTATGATGCCCACATCACCAAGCTACAACAGAATACCTAGAAAAAGAAGTAATATTTTTTGTTGAAACTGAATTAGGACAATCTTTTAATTACTAGTGACTTTTTTTCTAAATAATTGATGAGATAAATCTCTATGGTAACGTGGTGAAATTGATGATGTGATAGAAAGCAAAGGTGTAACAAGAGCATGCGAGATAATCTTCTTTTTCTCATCTAACATAATGATATAAATGATTCTTATCCTGAAAATTATTAGAACTAGATGTTTGGTTTTATATGTGTACACATCTTATATAAAATATATAGTAATTTAGTTAAACATATGTCTTGTACTTTTTGCTAACTTATGCTTAAAAAAAAAAAAAAAAAAATTTCTCTTCTGTCTTGTACTTTTTGCTGACTTATGCCTACAAAAAAATTTCTCGAGAGCTAATTTGTAATCCTGATTTGTATATGTTAGTAAAATTCTCTTTTACTAACACAAAAAATTCCTATTACACTTTCTCATTTTTTATTTTTCCCAACATCCTAGGCTCAATTTCAAATGACTTTATTTTGCTTCAGAAGGTTATAATGGACTTTTTGCTTCCTGCTTTTAGATATATATGTATTTTTCTCTTCTTTTTTGTTTTCTTTCGTACTTGATCACGCGTTGTTTAATCGCGTGGACAATAATTTCTATCAGTCTCATTTTGTTTCAACCACAAAGCAGAGAGACTCTCGAGTTCAGAGCACCGACTGCACTGTGTTTGGGCAAATGCGAACTTAACTGGGAAGGTGACGAGGATGCTAAACGTCACAGCTAGTTCTGTTACCATGGCTTCAGAATTCAGAGTCCTCCGGCGTTTCACAGTTCGGTCATCGTCGGCTGGTTTTCCTTCTTTTCTACCCAAAGAGGTTGACAAAATCATGGACCCATTCGCTCGAAAGCTTGCTACACGGATTGAGAGGATCTCTGTACCTGTAAATATTCCACATTAATTGCTTTCTTTGTTTGTTTTCTTCTTTCTTCTTCATTTTCAGCAACATCTCTTTGGTTGCTCAAAAACTTAGTAGAGGAATAAAAAGAAAAAGAAAAACAAAAGGAAAATAATAATTGTTGGATAATGAGCAGAGAGTAACTTTCTCTATTTGCTATTTCCATGAAAAGTTTTTAGCTGTTCTTGCAAAACCGAATTCTTGAAAAGTTTTTGAAAAGCCTTGTACCAAAGCAGTTAAACCCATATTTTTTCTTTTTATAATAATTTAATTTTAGGAAACCTGACCTTAACAGTGAGATAGGATGCCTATAAATCAATGACAGGTTTTTCAGTTGTAATTCATGCTTTGTATTGAGGCTCAAATCAGCTTAATATTATAGACTTATCTTCGTTTGGGTCATTTATACTAGTGGTCTTCATTTGTTTACATTCATTGCCATGTTGACTTATCAGCTTCATCTAAATTTCGGGTCCAGCATTATTGGTTATTATGTCGATCAAACATATCCTCCACAGTTCCAATTATAAATTACTTTATTCCTCAAATTGTATTGTTTTTGCAGCTGTTGTTAACCCTGCTTGGCTAATTATTATTCTGAAATACAGATAAACTTCAAAGAGAACTGTATCATGACTAGTTGTGTGAGGCCATTGATAAAGAGCAAGACCAGTCCAGTGGTTCTTCTTCATGGTTTTGATAGGTCCCTATTATTCCCATATATGCACCTTGTTTAAGATCTATAGGGTTGTTAAATATGTGACATGTCTATGGAGTTCACGACAACTTATTATTCAGTTCCTGCTTAGAATGGAGATATACTTATCCGTTGCTTGAGGAGGCTGGTTTAGAAACCTGGGCTATTGACATTCTTGGATGGGGTTTCTCTGATTTAGGTTTGTATAGTTAACCTACTTTGAGTATGATTTACTTTCCAAAAACAAGATTAGCTTTTAATTTCTTGTATTTTTCTTCTCTTTTTCCCTCCTGCATCAGAAAGACGTCCATCATGTGATGTGGCATCGAAGCGTCATCACTTTTATGAGGTACTTCTTGTTGATGAAAGTCTTTTATCTGTATTTTCGTAGATGAAAGAAAGAAATCCAATTTTCAAGTTTTATGCGATGCTAGAAATTCCTGCATAACAGAATCTGCCCATCATCTGTCTTGTGAGCATTTAACATTTGATCTTGTCAAGGACTGGAATGAGCTTTGTTTTGGTTTTTCTAATTTTAGAGTAATAATCAACAAGAAGATAGGATTGAGGGTTCATGACCGGCTATTGTGGCCAAACTATCAGTTATACTTTATTGTCATCCATCCCTAATGTGGAGACTGAATTGTGACTTTCGCAAACTTTGGGCAGCTTTGGAAGTCCTACATCCAAAAGCCAATGGTATTGGTCGGACCAAGCCTTGGCGCTGCTATTGCAATTGACTTTGCAGTAAACCATCCAGAAGCTGTAAGTGGTTTTTGATAATTGAACTTGTACGTATCTGCTAAAGTTGTCCAATGGACACGTTGGTTCTGATATTTCGTTCTACTAATTTATTACTTAGCAGAAGATTTCCCTGATTAGTGCCTTTGTGCCCTACAAAATAATGATAATTTATAGCTTATTGTTTCAGGTCGAAAAGTTAGTTTTGATCGATGCAAGCGTGTATACAGAAGGCACGGGAAACCTTTCAACCTTGCCTAAATGGTTAGCTTATGCCGGCGTGAGTCTTCTACTCTATTATCCATATCTTAATCGAAACCACGTTGATAGTGTGTATACCCTGTTTTCTTTTCATGCAAACAATTCCATGATATCACATTCAACTATTTTAATGCACCCAATTTTCTAGGGTGTATTTTTTTTTTTTTTCAAATATTTTCCAGCATTTATGTCAACATCATGAGAATTGGTGCTTAATAATCATAGTTCTGCGTTATCCTAAATATAGCAGTGTCACTGGTGTTTATCATCTTCATTTGAATCCATTCTGTCCTCTTCCATAGTCCAATTTATTACCAGAATTTTTTTTTTCTTCATATGATTGCTACATATGGTACTTTCCTAAGCTGTTTCTTCTCTTCCTTATTGTTAAGGAAGTAATATCGTAAAATTAATACAACATTTTCCATTTTCTATGGTAAGAGAATTCAAATTCTAAGCCTAACAGATGTGGAGAACTGTTCCAGAATTGCTTTTCTGCCCCCTAATGTACTTGCTAGCTGGTGGTTTGAAACCTTGCATAAATCATATCATAATTTTAATCTTTTGTGGTGGGAGTGTCTTATATGAGGTTGTTTTGACTATTTATACTTTTTTAAAGCCAGGTATCTTTATTAAAGAGCATCCCGCTGCGCTTATATGTAAATTTCTTGGCCTTCAATGACATATCAATCAGTACCAGCTTAGATTGGACAAATGTTAGTATTTTTAACCGAAAATGTTATGTTTGAAAAATTATGTGGTTTTAATTTTCTTCTTTTTACCAATTTTTATGGATCCATAATTTTTTAGGATGATGTCAAGATGAACCAAGACAAAATCTAATGCGTCAATCTTTTTGTAATCTTATCTAGATTGGTCGCTTGCATTGTCTGTTTCCATGGTGGGAGGATGCAACTGTGGATTTTATGAGGAATGGAGGTTATAAAGTTGGTGCTCAGATAGAACAGGCATGTTTGAAACTGTTCTGCGGTTCTAATTGACCAAATATTGTTATGTTAATCTGGCATATTATATGCATCTACGCATGAACTTCACATGGTTTGTGGTTACTCAAGGATATTATTTTGAAGGTTTGATCCAATCAGATCCTCAAGTTTCTCTGTGGATAATTACTTTTGTTTCCGTTCATACATTCCATCAAAACTCTCTGTTAGTTCAAAACATGGAAGAACAACGCTATGTTAGATTTTTCCAATGATCCCTAACATGGAAAGGTTTAGATAAAAAATACAATTCCCTTGCTTCTTAATCATATGCTTACATAGCCATGTCGCTTCTCTTAATCATTTTACCCTGATTATATATAGTTATTCTAAAAACTGCATTTTCATGTTCTTTTGAGGTCGAGAAATTATTTTAGTTTGTCCTCTTCTTTTCGTCATTTCAAAATGTTAGAAAGACAAAGTTCTTTCTTTTAAAATGCTATCTACACTCTTGTTTGACAGGTAAAGCAGAAGACACTTATCATATGGGGGGAGGATGACAAAATCATCAGCAACAAACTTGCAGTGGTTAGTATCATTTTCTTTTCTACACAATAAATTGAAATAGATTACAAATTGTTGTCACATAATACGTTTAGAAACAAATCTGCCCATAAGCACTTCAAAACATCTTGCATGTGCAATTTCTTCATCTTTGTGATCTTCTGAAGATTAAAATCTTTCCACTGTATGACCTTAGTTTACAGCTTGATTCACTGAATAGCGGGTTACTTTGATTTTATCGTGCAGAGATTGCACAGTGAACTGCCAAATGCTAACATACGCCAAATTCCAGATTGTGGTCACATTCCTCATGTGGAAAAGCCAAGAAAAGTGGCCAAGTTGATTGAAGACTTTGTTCAAGAAGATTGCCCAAAAGAGCTTGAATGCATTTCACAAGTTTGAAAGTTCCCTCCTTAACCCTAATCATATGAGTTTTTCTCATTTGGGCATGTTTAAAAATACTATCCTTTTTTTTTTTTTTTTTATATTTTATATTGGGGATACGATTTTGAACTCGGGTTTTCTGTTGGAGAAACAGTGGATTTTGTCACTAGACTGTCTTGAGGACCATTTTTGCATTAGTTATATATGTAACTAACGGTAAGATGTATGCTCTTATCATTATAATGATTGAAAAACGTCTGTTTCAAAAGTCAATGCAAGCATTCTGCATCCATGAGATCCAAACACCCCTTGATTGTAGAAAACAAATTGGAATGCAATGAAATTCACGTGTTACCTCTCCCCCATCATTGAAATCTAGGCATGGCATGCTAAGAATAATGATAATAAAAATAAAATTGCTTCCCTTTCACGTGTTGTTGAAATATACTTATAATAAAAATTCCCATAGACTGAACCAAGATGAGGACACGTTGAAAGTAAGCAATACAATGCAGTTTTTCACATAACCAAAAAAGAAAAAAAAAAAAAAAAACCACAGAGAGAAATTTCATTGTGATTACTTTGACCAAATGACATACAAAGCTTTGCATGTAAAAGTTATCTTTTTTCCATTTTCCAATACTAATCAATGTCTTTGACCAAAAAAATACTAATCAAAGTCTGCTAAACATTAGCTCTAAATCTTGCAGGTTTTTGACATGTTTTTGCAAAGATTTGTTGCGAAAAATGGACAGCCAAGAGTTTGTGGATTGTGAAAGGTGGGGGTAGGGAATAGAATATGTTATGTGCGATAAAGTCAGAATTCAACCAAATAGTTGGTAGATAGGTAGTTCACAAATCTTAATCTCTCAAAGTTCCAATATTGCCATAGCTTTTTCAAATACAAATTAATACTCAGATTTGTAACTCTGCTTCTTTTGGCGATGCAATTAATACCGCTGGTTGCAATAAGCTTTTTATGATTCTGTGTATGATAAATACGGATTAGCGACGATCTTATGCCTATATTTTATAAAAAAAAAAAAAAAGACGATCATAAGCCTATCTTTCAGCCCTATAAGGGAGCCAAGACACCCAAGCCAGTCCAAGGATCAGAAATTGTCAAAAAAGCAAAAAAGAACTTATGTGCACGTGTCACATTGGCAAGAAAAGGAATGATAAGAAAAGGCCACCCACCATGGACATTAATAATTTATAAGAAGATAACATTTTTATTATTATTTTTCGGAGATACGAAGCGAACTGAAAAATTAGCTAAGGGCGGAGAAGATGGGGGATCAGTTTTCCATTAAATTAAAAAATACGGCCTCTCTTAGATATACAAAAAGGGGGAAAATAATAATAATAATAATAATTCTAAAAAGCAAGATCAGGTTCTACGCCCCCCATTAGCAGTCAAAAAGGAATCAAATTCCTCGGCTTTTCTCATATGGGGGGATGATGAAGAACCCAACCCAAAAAAAAAAAAAAAAACTAGTGGGGTTTGCCTGTAGATGTTTCTCTACTATGGACCTCATCCATAGTGTTCCTTTCTGTGGCAAAGTGTCATCTACACATCAAAACCCCATTTTCCCCCAAACTATACCCTCTTTTAAGAACAGTGCTTATATTCATTCCCACATCAAGCAGCTTGAAAACCAGAAGAACACAATGAGGAATAAAGAGAAAATCAAGTTATTGCTTTGAAAGATTGCCTCAGCACTTGAGTCACTGCTGATGCTGGTTGTTCCTGCTGGGCTAATTCCGAAAGTAGGACTGGTCGTGGTTGGAGTTATAGTGCCTGTTCCTGTGCCTGTACCTGTGCTTGGAGTTGTTGTTGGTGTTGTGCTTGGAGTTGTTGTTGGTGTTGTGCTTGGAGTTGTTGAAGGTGTTGTTGTATTGGTACTACCACCTGCTTGGCTGAGCCAAAAACAAACAAAATAGAAGGAAAAAAAATGTTAAATTTCAAGTCTGGTGCAGATTAAGTGCATATTGATGATTCATTGAAGATTAGTTTTTATTTAAAAAAAATTGAAAAATATATGTATTATACGTGTAGGAACATGCGAAAAAACAATGTCCCAAGCTGAGATCTGGAATCAAAATCCGGGAAAAAGAGGACGAAGAACCAATGACAAAATCTTACATCATGACAACTCACAGCTGTTTAGCAAGCTGCAAAGCCCGACTTAAAAATTATAATACTATTATTATCTTTTTGCGGTGCTAGATCTACTTTTTCTTAATCACTGTCAAAACTTTCATATTCATTTTGCAAAACTACAGAAAACCCAGTTGAGATTTTACCAGTTTATACTCTGTAATTGTGGAAATAAAAAAGAAATTACGAAAAAAGGAAGAATTTTCCAACCGATTTTGATCCTTCTCCAACATGGGAAAAAGAAGAAATTTTCAGAAAAAAGATGGTATTTTGGGCATGTTTATAAATTTATCCACCCCTTCAGATTCTCATTCCACAATTTGGGTTATTATTCTTTCTTGTTTTTATGTAAAATGAGAAAGTTTGATTCAAAACAAAACAACAAAATCACCCAGATGAAAAGAAAAGATGATTCCCAAAAACACTGAATTGGATGAAAGCCTTACCTGGAACTTGCAGGGTATACACAAGTTGTAGATTGGCCTATAAATCACCAAAAGAACAACAGAGAACTTCTATCAGTAAACATATAAATTCAACTCAATTCCAAGCAGATTAAGAGGATCTTGAAACAGAATTTACCAGATGGAGCAGTGCTTGTCTGTGTGGCAGTGCCTGAAAAATCACAGCTCCCAACAGCTTGATTCTTTTTCTGGAAATAGCTATTAACAGCATAATCACAGTGGGCTTTTAGAGTATTAGGATTGTAACAAACACCATTTTGAGTGATCGGTGCACAGTCAGCTCCAGCTCCACAAGCATAATCTAGTGTCTTCTGAAGGGCTTGGTCAGTTCCTCCATCTTTACATACACAATATGTAGCACCTAATGGAAGAAATACCCACAACAAAGAAAACATTGTTAGGCAACAGAAAACAAAATTTTCAATAAAGTTGGTGAAAAGCATGGAATTTTTCCCAGAAAGACTCAGTAAAGAAATAGAGAAAATTTGCATTTTTTTTTTGTTAAATAAGAACAAATATTTTTGTTGCAAAGAAAGAGTCTTTATCATGAGAGAAGATTTAAAGCAAGAAAATCAAGAATCCCGGAAAAATCTTTCATCTCAAGCTTCATCACACTTGCATAAAAAAACCAAAAGAAGAAAACGGAGACAAATAGACTTCAAACTTTCACATCCAAAAATAGAAAGAAACAAAATATTTCAACAAATTTAGAACATAGGAGCTTACTTGACCGGCCAGCAAGGGCTAAGAGAAGAACTATATACACTAAAGCAGCCATGATTGATGCAAGATGGTATAGTAAAACAACTAGAAAACTAAAAATACTATCCCTTATGAGAGAGATTTGCTTGAAACTCCACCAAATCAAGAAAGGCTCTCCAGAGAGAAAGAGAAGAGAGATGGGTATAGAGAGAGTGGAGATTTCTAGTAGACAAATGATATGGGGGAAGAAAAGAGACGGTGGGTGGTAGTGGTGGGTGTCTGTATATAATACGCTGCTTTTTTTACCTTTTGAAGTCTTTTTTGTTAAATAAACAATTTTTATATATAGAGAAAAATGGGGAAGGGTGATCTGGGAAACTGAAGCTTTAATAATAATAATAAATAAAAAAGCTTTTGTCATGTATTTCTTGACTGTTTTTGTGTGTGGGTGTGGTTTTCCCAAACGGTCTTAAACCCATAAGGATGATTAAAAGTTAACCAAACTTGGTTTAGTTTTTTTAGGACACTGTTTTTTGGGGACCTAATATTCCTTTTGGGTTTGGGGGTCCCTACCATCGAGGTTCTTAGAGATCTTTATTTTTTATGAGCTAACACAGTTTGTGTCCTTTTCATTGCCAAAGAAAAAAGAAAAAAGAAAACACTGTTTGTGTCCTTTTTCTTGCTTTGATTAGGTTTTTTTTTTGATAAGAATTGCTTTGCTTAGGTGAATCAGCATTTTTCTTTTATTTTGGTACGTGGTTCACTGTCTCGCTCTGTATTATAATCAGATGGCTCTAGAAGATTAGCTGAAATTTCGGTACTTTCTTTTTTTGTTGGTATAAATTTTGGTACTTTTGGTCTCTCTAATAGAGAGAACTGGATTCTTACGGTGCTCTTCTTATTTTTACCTCAGTTAATCCTGTTACTATGTTAAATTTTACTGTAATGGAGCAGAAGGTATGAGAGGGGGATTTTTTTTTTTTTTTTTTAAACAATGAAGCAAATATGTAATTTCAGTTAGAATTAGAAGATATCATAATTGATTCTTTTAAAAGCTAAAAAGGATTTTTTTTTGGCTGAATTGAGTGAGGCATATATGAGAACTTTTATAAAAATTCATTGTGATTGGATTTAAAAGTGGTTTTTTAGAACACATTCAAAGAATAATTGATAATTGCAGGAAATTGTTTATTAAAAAGTATGAAAAAAATATTTTAAGGATTTTGTGGGGTTCATGACCTTTCCTGCGCACTTTTAATTTTCTCCTTCTTTCTTTTCCTTTTTTTTTAAAGTTTAACATTTTTTTTTTAAATTTTCCACCTGTACTGTGCTGAAATATAATGTTTCAGGTAAATATGTATATATTTTTTATTTGATCAGTTCACAAAATGAAATTTGTCAGCTAGACAAAGAGTTAGACATTATTTTATTACGAAGATATTTTCCATGACCAAGAATCTACCAATTCTAACAAACAAACTTGTCAGATACTCAAATTGAACACAGCTATAATTTCATCAATCATATTTTATATTTAAACCAAAAGATAATATATTTAGGTCGTCAAATATTTCAAAGACGTACAAATCCAACCCCCAAAACCTAAAAAAAGAAAAAGAAAAAAAGAACATTACAAAGTTTTTTTTTTTTTTAGGTCAAAAGAACATTACAAAGTTGTTTATTTGATATGGTCGGCTGAATAGTTGCTTGGGATTTGGGTTTTGGGTTTTGGGAAACATACTCAATATCCATATACAACTCCAAATCCACTCTTCTCTAACCCACCTGTTCAAAGATAGTTCCACGCAGTCCGCACAAGAAACAGGTACATAAATTAATTAGGTGACAAACGCCATCGCAGTGAGGACCCCAAAAACTTTGATAAAAGAGAAAAAGGCTGCCCGAGAGCGCATTGCATTTCTGATGCCATAATAGAAGGGCAATATCTAACTAAAAAGCATGACAAAGTCTTTCTCTGTCTAGAGAATACGAAAATGCTTTTTCATCTTTAAGAGTTGTGAGATTTTACGGCTTATTCAGACATTGCCTCTTAGATTCAGTTAATAGCCACTCAGCACAATAAATATGAACTATCTAATTGAGATAAAAATTTACCTTTGAATAAAAATAAAAACAAAAAGAAAATTGAGCTACAAAAGTTCTTACTGTATGATTATATATATATACATAAGTTATTTTTTTTCTATAACGATATTTGAATAACAAAATCATTAGGACATCTTTTATTAATTTTTAGATTACTTCAATATAAAAATTAAAAAAAAGATTGGTGGACTATAGGAGATACTATAAAACTCCAAATGAGAAAATAAACTCTTTAGAAATTTAAATAAATGACCAATACATCTTCATATTCAGTCTTTAAAACAATTCAAAGTATAATAAAAAAGATCCTAATAATTTTCTATATGCAGAAATCTATTTTCTCTAGACAACTCAACTGACATTAAATATGCTTGGTTTTAGCTCCAGAGTATGGATTTGAATTGAATTATGGGATTTACTTAAAAAAATAAAATAAAATAATTTAGTGACATGCCAAACTTGTTCCTTCACTCATTTAGTTTGAGGAAAGTAGCTTTGGATATAATAAATCAACTTGACCTACCTATTAATCCCTATATGACAAGGTATGTGCTAGCTAAGAATCCAGGGAAAAATCTTTGATGTCTCGTCTTACAGTGCGTTTTACTCAGATTCATTTGTGGGTTCACAAGTGAATGTGAGTAAGGCTCACCATGAAGCAGACGCAAGGATGATTTTCACAAGTGAATGTGAGTAATGTACACTGTGGAACGGAATCACATAAAATTTTCTCAGATTCCAAAGTCTTCAATTATTTTCTGGTAATAAGAAAGGGAGGATGACGAGGATAGTACTAGTTTGGATTTAGTCCTTCTTTAAGCATAAAACCCTCAAGCCAATCTCAATAAACATTTCATCAAAATATATAATAGTGATAATGTATTGTGATTTATTACTAGATAGATTTGGAACAAGGATATTAAGAAGTGATCCATCACATGCATGTTTTAGTTTCAAATTTTTGGTTAGCAAGTTAATAAAATTACTATTTATAGATCGCTCCAAATTAAGCAATAAAATTTGCAAACATAGAGTTTAGAATTGATTGAGACAGTGACTATGGTCGGTGGTTACCAAAATGCTAACGAGTATCATGAAAAAGAAATGTCATGCCTATGAACTTTGCACATTCGAGACTTTATTCGAACAGGTAAAAAGCATACAGAATATGGAATCCTTCTAGCTGTTAGGGAGAGCTGGGGTTACTGTATTTTTGCTTTTAATTCATTGCTAAAAAATCAAGCGTAAACTCATGATCATTACAGGAAATCTAGGGGCTAATCACTTAACAAAAATGATTGGTCATCATCAATGATTGTTTTAGGCTTTTGATTTTGTATTTGGGGTGAGGCAAGCAAACATATATATTAGGTGAAGCCAAAGTTTTAACACTTGGGATGTTTTCTTTGAAATTCTGTGGTTGCTTTTAGGTCACTTTATTTTGACGAGTCTATATGCGCAAGTGTGTTTGATTGGGAATAATTAATTGGACCACAACCACAAAAATGGCCAGATGCTCTCTTCTCTCTCCCTTTCCGGGCAATTTCTTTTTATTGAAATAATTAATATATTATATATAATAATACTGAATGGAACATCCAAAATAAAGGGTCATCTGAGAAAACCAAAGTTTCCATATTCTACATGGTACATACTACTTCAAAGCTCATATATATTCATGATGTCCAAAGCACATCATTTTTCAAGAAAGAATAGCTTCTTTTTAATTTTTTTGTTCCTGGAATTGGATCATCTTATTTAAGGAATTCTCCAGACTTTATAAATTAATTAGTTTATTTATTTATTTATTAAACTTCTTTTAAATCCTTATCCATGATGATTGTGCTAAACATTCAAACATGTCATGATATTCTTATTGGCTTGTTAATCATGTGAGGTTTGATATGTAATGGCCCTACCATACAACCAATACCACTTGCTAGGTTCTCCTCCTAACATTAAGAAAATATGATCAATGAAGCTTAATTGAACAAGTTGGGCTAGCAGTAATGGTTAAGCTTCTTATCGTATTTGGTTAAAAAAAATATGTAAAGATTAACAGGAAAAGGAAAAAAAAAAGGTTCATAAAGTAGGGCAAAAAATTACGATCTTTTTGATCCATTAATATGATCAGCATCTTGTATATATCATTCGCTGGACCACTAGAAGAGAAATATATTTCATACTTAAGAAACACTTTATAAAACCACTGTCACCATATTAGATGACTTTAAATTAAAATTTAAAATGTGGAGTTACTATTTAATATAATATTCTTATTATATCTAGTAATAGAAAGTCAGCATCTGAAAATGATGTTTACTCAATCCATAAATAAAAATTGAAAAATGCTTCTCAAGTAACAAATCGCAATAATCACCAAAATAAAAAATAAAATAAAAAAGTTATAACTTGTTGTAAGCATTAATAGCCTAATTAAATAGATTACATTATGCTATGTCACTCGTGAATGTTCATGAGTTTTGATATATAGCAAGTTTTCAAAAACTTAAAATTTAGTTTTTAATATATTATATAGTTATCAATTAGATGTATTTTATTATTAGATTAATTTTGGTTGTACATTTTAGTTTCTAAATTGAAGCATAGGCTTTTTGGAAGATAGACCAGCAAATAATAGACAAACAAATAATGGGCTAGCCAAAGTAATAGGAACTTTCAAAGATTGGGATGGTACTATGATGATCAAACCTTTTTTCATACATTTTCATTAAATTTTGTATGACATTGTAAACATGTTTAACAATTTTATTCACAGAATCAAATTTAGGATAATGCTAGGAACACGAAAAAGTCAATCAAAATGTTTATCAAGTGATAATATGGCGTTTGATAATGCATTGGTTTTTATTTTATTTTAATTTACTACTTAATTATGTATAATTTTTCTTACTTCAAATGTTTATTAGCTTTAGTTAATGGTTTTTGTAAGCATCTCGAATAATTATAAACATGGAGAATAGAAAAGAAAAGTAAAAAAACAAATTGTGTTTGTTTGTTGTTTTTTCATTTAATCTCATTTAAGTTTATATCTTTAAGTTTGTAGTTAGTTAATATGCTTAACAAACTCTTACTAATACAAATTTATATTTGAAATAAGCAAATTATACATAATTAAATTGACAAATAAAAAAATAAATAATGAAAGTGATACAAAATGGGACCTCCTAATAGATTTTGGGCTAGGAGATGAATTAAAGCTTTGTCTACCCGAGGAATACCTTATTTATGGGGAATAATATCACCAAAGTTTTTCAGAAACTGAAAAATAGAATTCAAGCTCAGCTTGAAGAGTGGAATAGACAACTATTTTCAAGGGTAGGCAAGGAAACCCTGATTAAATTAGTGGCCCAAACTAATCACACTCATGCGATGTCGACCTTCAGGCTTCCCAAAAGAATATGTAGTGAGATTAATATGTCTTTGTTGCTGAAGTTGGATTGGAAGTTGGCATCTACAAAGGATTAACATGGATAAATTGTGTTAAGAACAAAATACCTTAAAGGAAAATCCTTGTTTGAATATTCTCTCAAGAAAGGAAGTTCCTTTGTTTGGCAGGGTATTTTCAAGTCTTAAAAATATCTTTCAAAAGGCGCATGTATTTCAATGCATATTCTTTTGGGAAGCCTAAAGGTCAACATCGCATGAGTGTGATTAACTTGGGCCACTAATGTAATCAGGCATTCTATCGACTCTTGATTCCCAAATATAGAGAATTTTATTTCTAAAGTTAAATGTAGGGTGGATACTTTTCAATGGAGAAGGATTGTGGAGTTCAAGTGCATGGACTTAAATGAGTGGAATGTAGAACTTATTTTTAGAATTTTTGATGATGCTTCTGCTAGGGCCATTACTTCTCTGAAATGACCTAGTATAAATTGTATTGATTTTTTTTGTTTAGTTGGAGAGTAGTTCAAGTCTTTTCTATTTTGGTAGTTGTTATAGACTAAACTGTAGAATGAATGGGAGCAGCTATCATTTTTAGAGGCATTTGTGAAAGATGAATATTCATGACAAACATAGAATTGTTTTTATGGATAGTGGTTATCGAGGTAATCCACTTGAAAGAAGTCTTGGCAAGAAGGCTTGAAGGAATGAAGGGCTTGATTAGAGCTGTAACATCCGTGGCATTGATTTCACCTCTTCAAAGATTGCCATGAAAGTCAATTTCTAACTTTCTCAAGCAAATGGGGTTTTAAGCTTAAAAAATGGAATGTTTCCTTTATTCAGGAGATGGTTAAATGTTGCATAAATCCGAGCTTGTTCTTGGGTTCTCAAGGTGACATTGATTTTTCCTATTCAATGTTCTTGGCTTCTCTTATGTACAATATTGGTCCTACAAGAATGATGTTACGTATAATAAAGGTCAGAACTTGATGGAGGTGGTTAATCGTTTTGAAATTAATCGTTTTGAAATTCAAGTTGAGGAATTTTTTACTATGATGCATAAGAATTTGAGGGAAAAGGCTAATCGGCTGGAAGTTTGGATCCCCTTTTGTGGCTGGTGAAAGATAAATGTGAGTACGATGTTGAAGGATAACTAGGTTGTTGTGGCTATGGTGGTTCGTGATCATGCATGGTTTATCATTTTCGTAGCTTCTTTCTTGAGCATGAAACACTCTCCCTATGCCACTAAAGTCCCTGCCTTAAACTTGGCTTTTGATACTACTTCGAAAAATAATTGGATCAACATGTTGTGGTCTTGTGATGACCAGTTTTCTGATAAAAGATTCATTGAAGCGGGGGAGCCTAGTGGCTGGCATACACAATTTGATTTTGTCCAGATCAAGAATAGATTTACTTCTTCAAATTGGCACTAGAAGATGTTATATCTAAATTTTCTTTGCTCAATGATTAGGTTATCATTTTAATGTTAATTCAATCCTTCAAACCTAGTGGGCATTGCTAGGTTGCATTCTATGGGTTGAAATTTTTTTGTTTCTCTTCCTTATTTTAGAAGGTCTTTTTGAGCTTAATGCAATCCATATTACCAAAAAAAAAAAAAAAAGGAACCTTCTAGCACTCATGTTCCCATGTTGTACGTTTTACCCATTCTTTGTTTAATATCGTTAACTACCATTTTTACTTTTCTTTAGCAAATAATTATGATTTTTCTACCATTCTAGTTCATTTCCTTTCTTGTTTAACAATTCTGCTGTTGATTTTATCTTGATTTTGTATGTATTGGCTACTTTTAAAACACCACTTGCTTAAAAATATCAAACTTTTTCAAGCTTTGAACTTCATTTTTAGGCTTTTTAGGAACTTTTTTACAACATGAAAACAATAAGTTGCTTTCTTTTTGTTAGAATGATGTTGTTAAGATGTATATTAATGTATTTGAATGATGCGCGCATATTTTAAATTTTATTGAAATCAAAACAATGAAGGAAAATAAGAAAAAATTAAAAAAAAAAGAAGGTTAAAGATGTCAGTATTTGACTCGTCCACATATTAGGCATTGTGTGATAAGAACAAACGATGTGTGCAAATGTTGGGCGATGCGTGTATTTTATTGTTCACATTGACCTAAGTTATGTCACATTTCCCAAAGTTAGGACGGTGAGGCTAGTTGGACTATGTGAACAATAAAATACATTCATTGTCCAACATTTGCACATACCGCCTTTACTTTGGGCGATTTGTGCATTTTACTGTTCACACCGTCCTACGTTATGTCACATTGTCCAAAATTAGGACAGTGTGAGGCTAGTTGGGCAGTGTGAAGAATTAAACACATACATTATTCAACATTTTCACTCACCGCCCTTACTTTGGGCTGTGTGTGCAAATATTGCGCAGTATGAATTCTATTCATAATACAAAAGGACAATGTGTTTTCCAATGGGTGGTGTGCTTCCTTGAATACGGAAAGACTCTCTGAAAGTTGTCTTTCCACATTTCACAATTCATGGTGATCATATAAATACCTCCATCAAACTTTTTTTTTTTAAAAAAAAAAACAAATCAAACCCATTTCTTAAACTCTATTTCAATCCCATGGCATACAAGGGTAAATGCAAGGTGGTGATTCTATCATATGTTTCTCCACCACAGTGGAACTGTAAGAGAATGTCCACAAGTCCACCACTAAGACCGTCAAAGAGGATGGCCACAAGACCTGTGCGAGCTTCCTCACCACTGCCACCGTCGCCATCACCCTTATCGTCGATCATCGTATAGGAGCCATGCAAGCAAAATTCCTACTGGGACAAACGCATCTGTGATGAGTGTTATGTTAAGAAGGAAGCTGTTGGCTTTGTTTCTAATTTCTCATCATTGGAGCGTCTTTTTTTTTTGGATGAGATCATTTAAATAGGGCTAGTACAGCGATGGCGACACTCCAGAAGATAGCGATGATAGCACTGGTATGAATTTTTAGTTTTTTTAGTTTTCTAAGAAATTTTCCATATTTTGTTTTTGTATTTTTCCAATGACTAAAATAGATGTAATAGGACTATATGTAATCTGATTATTGGCATTTTGACTTGTAATTAATATAATATCATATTTTGGTAGGATACTTGGTGTTCATTAGTTTTCTTGGGTTTTTATTAGTTTTTTTTTTGTGTTTATTAATTCTTAAAAACTATTAAGCAAATACAATAAATTTATTAATTAAAATATTAAAAAAATAGATCTAATAGTGAAGAATGGAGGGCGCCCAACAAGCTATAATCTGCCTCGTAGCCTACCCAATAAGCTTACACCATCTTTACGTATGGCGGTGTGGCTACATGTAGAGCAGAAAAAAAAATGTAAGGGTGGTGTGAACCTCGCCTAAAAATAGATTCACCGCCCTTAACTTAAACACATTGTCTTTAATAGGGTAGAGCAATTTCTATTGTCTTTAGCCTCATATTTTCGTGGTTTTTTTTTTTCTCTTATTTTTCTTATTTTATTTTTAGT
Source organism: Ochetophila trinervis (assembly GCA_003254975.1). Lineage (NCBI taxonomy): Eukaryota > Viridiplantae > Streptophyta > Magnoliopsida > Rosales > Rhamnaceae > Ochetophila > Ochetophila trinervis. Next base: position 135,780 of record QANX01002311.1, on the reverse strand, counting down.
TCAGTAATATTGAAAGAACTAATATAGCATGTATATAAATTAATACAAACATTTACATTACCCTAAACAAAAAAGTATGCAAATTACTTTGTTAGATTTTGGAGTTGGAGTTTATGCTTTATGTTGTTAAAACCTTTTAAAAACTTGAAAATAGAGTCTAAAGTAATTGGGTGGTATTAGAAAGTAGCTTATAAAAGAAAATTGCAAGGAAATTAAGTGGGGATGGAAAAACACAAGAGGATACACACCAAATGGAAAAAAATGAGAGTTACTTATGAAAATGGAGTAATTGAAGTAGGTATATATATTAAATTTAGAGATGGATAAAATTGATATAATGTGTATATGGTTGATGAGGTAGCAAGCATAAATAACTAAATAAAAAGCGGTGGACATGGATAGTTAATTCGGTGGATTTTTTGTTAGAATTCCCATCATTGGGCCTAAATAATGAAAAAAGACCATCAAATTTGTTTTAATGATTTTAGGCCACCACATCATTAGCTTAAACCTAAACTGCTCATTTTACCCTTACTCCTTTACTCTATCCATTCTTTTCACCATTTTTGTCNTGTCTTTTTTTTTTTTTTTCTTTCATTCTCTTTGCAAGTTCTTACTCTCTCTTTCTTTAATTTCTCATCTAAACCCATTCGAATCCCTCTAAATGTTATTTTTTTTATTTTTTATGATGTTCAAAAATATTTTCCAAATGCATAAGCTTACGCTGTATTTTGAAGGTTTTTTTGAATGAAACAAACATGAGGAAAGTGGACAAAAAAATAAAAAGAGGTTGAAGACAACCATCTCTGCCCTATAGAATTTTTTTTTTGGGCAGTGTGTTTATTTTAAAAACAGAAATTAAATATATAGGGCGGGGTGTACAATTACATGGCCAGTCCACCCTAAGTTGGACGGGTTTATAATTTTTTTATTATTTTTGTGTACATAATTTTTTTTCCATATTTTTATTTTATTATATAAGCAGTTCCCAAAAGATAAGAATATGCAATATGTACATGTTGAACAATTTACCCAATCTATTTCCATCATTTATTAAAACATAAAAAAAAACCTAAAAAACATTATTCCTACCCACCAATAATTTGGCATCTAATCTAATTATTACATTGACTCTTCGAGTTTTAGACTTTCATACCATCATATTTATAACATATAGTCTTTGTATATGGCGGGGTGTTTTTCCAAGGGTGGTGTGGAAGACTGAAAGTTGAAGAGTCAGTCTTCATCTCCAACTTTATAAAACCTCTATTAAAATGCTTAGTTTCTATTTTTATTTCCTTCTAACAACAAAACTAAAACCTCCATTTTCATAGACTTCATGGCTGACAATGATGCACAAAATGAGGAATACATCAACCTCGTTCCTCTTTTGCCATCTCAGGATAATGTCGAATTGAACATAAAAATGAACTTTTTGATTTAGATGATTGATTTATTCAGCATGAATAATTTTTTGCATCTTCGATAAAAATGAAAAATTGCCCATGACCACTATTGTCGAAACAATTATGCGTAGGTACCCTGGGCTGAAAGATATGTGTTAACCAACTAGCAAACCTGCTGCATGATGTGATTTTTTATTTATTTATATTATGGATATGTACTGGCAATGAAATCACACATCCTTATTTTTCTTGATTAGTTTTTCTTTGGTTGATTTTTATTATCTTTTTGTGGGTGTTTATTATTTTATTCCATTATTGAACAAGGCTTAGGTCTTCTTTCCTGCCCATGAGAAATCACACCAACTTTGGTTATACGGTTTTCTTTACTAAGGATGGGGAAGAACATTCAATATACATGAGCTCCTCAATGTGTTTTTTCCACCTCTGAGGAAACACTCCGCCCTAATATAAGGCGGTTTGTTTACTGTAGATCTAGTTGGGAAACCTAGTTCAGTGTGTTATCCTCCCCGCCCATAGAGAAATAAATAGTCCTATTACAGTGGTATTTTTACCGTAGGGCAGGTTGGAAGACATTAGAGCTGTGTGTTAACTATAGGGCGGGTTGGACGGTTTGGACTAGTGTGTTATTCCTCCATGCCATTGGGGAAATAAATCCCCCTACATTTAGGGTAGTGTGTTTCCTTAAAGGTGGAAAAAATATATTGAAGAGCACATGTTTATTGAATGTTCTTTCTTGCCCTTAGTAAAAGAAATAGCCCAACCAAAGTCGGTGTGATTTCTCATGGACGGGGAAGAAGACCCAAAGATTCGAAAAACACATTGAACATCATAAAAAACAAAAACAAAAATTGTGTATACCTCTAAAGTTGTTAAGCTCATTGTAATATTTGTAATTCAATCTTTTTTCCTGTATTGATTATCAAGTTTGATGGCGATGAACTGACTATTTACCTTTAGATGCATAGCTGAAAAATATTTGTACTTCTTACTCTTGAATTTATTTCTTAATGTTGTTGCTTCTAAAATTCTGAATGAATATTTGGAAATTCATTCAGAATTTTGGGCTTTTAAAGGAAAAGTTTTCATTTGGGAAGGGTAAAAAAACTTTTAGAGGGATTCANCAAATTTCATAGGCTTTTTTTTTCATTATTTAGGTCCAAAGATGAGCATAATTTGGTAGTGAACTATGCATCTTTACAGAAAGGAAAATTTGGAGAGATGCCCATGTGGCAAGAGAAATAATGAAATATGCCCATCCTTTTAGAAAAACTGATTAATGCCCATAAGTCATCAATTTAATCAAAAAAATACCAAAAATATTCTCTCAATCAATTAATGCCTCCACCAACCCAATTCTCATTACTTTAATTTCACAGGTGCTCTGTTTTTGTGCTTTCAACAATGATAACCATTATCTTTGTAAATAAACTAGTTTTTGTGCTTTGTTTAAGAAAAAAAAAACTTGTGTTTTAAAATATCCCTCTTGATTATCTTTGTATTTCAACACCATTTGATTTATTTAGAGCTCCATTCTCAAAATATTTTGGGTATAAAGAAAATCAATTTTATTGCATCTTCAATATTGACAAAGGAAATTTGCATTTCTTTAGTTACAATCATTGCTAAAGTAATTTACATTTATTTTGGTACAATCATTTCTAAAGTCATATATATTAGTTTTATGCTTCAGTATGTGTATTTTAAAATTTATTTCAATGAAAAAATGAAAAAAAAAACAAAGAAAAACATAGTCTAAATAGTGTTAGCTCGGCGTTGAAATCGATGTACCCCATTTGATGGGTATATAAAATAGAGTAGGATACTTAACTAAAACAAATAGAGTGTTGACCCCACCACAAAGTAGGGGGGCTTTCTTGATTGAGTCATGGTACTATGCAGAGAGAAATGTTTTTTCTGCCTATGACCCCGCCTTAATTGGGTGGGTCCCCCTACTTGGTGGCGGGGTGAACACTTTATTTGTTGCAACATATTTTTAGTATGGGTAGTATGTTATTTTATTATTATTCAACATCATTTTTTATTTTTAAATTGTTTCAATTGTAGTAAAATGGACTTGATTCCGATACAAATATCTTATGATGGAACATGGACAAAAAATGAACAAGATAAATGGGTACATGAAGATTCAAAGATAGAAGCTACCTACATAAGAAATAGTTTTACACTATTGGATCTGAAAGATGAAGTGTATAAAATATTAAGTTTGAACCCACACCAATATGATTTGAACATGAAGTTTTTCTTTGTGATTAATATTCCAAATGTGTCTTTATGTCCTTGTGATACTGATAAACACATATCAATCTTTATTGACAAGCAAATAAGAAACTCACCCATATACATGTCTCCATTATATGATGACCAAGTTTTGTGAGCTGTAGTTCATCCAGTGCCACAGTTTAGGAGTTTCCAATGTGCGAGAACTATACATGCAAAATTTTCTTCTGGTAATGGTAGTAACTATATTCCATTATCAAATAATGGACAAATTGGAGTCCCATATCCAACACCAGTGGAAATGTATGCCAGCCCCGTGCCAATTTCTCGAATGCAAGTCTTAGAAGAAGTACTAGAAACACAAAATCTGGAGACTCAATTGAATGAGGACCTGGGGAATAACTTTGACAGTGAATATTTAGATGATAGGGATGATGGACTTACGCTTATGATGATCGATGTGGTGATGATGGTGATGATGATTGATATGGTGATGATGATCAATATGGTGTTGATGGTGATGATCATTATGGTGATGATGTTATGCACAATGATACTCCAGAGGAAGTTACAAATGGGGCGTGCATAGAAAAATGAAAGTGTTACGATCGGAAACCCAGAAGCACCTACATCATATGCTCAACATATTCTTCCAATCCCACCGTCAGAGTTGGCGTCATCAAGCATAAATCAAATATTTGAGAAAGACCAAATGTATGCAAGTAAATAAGAGCTTAAAATGAAGTTGAGTCTCCATGCAATCAAAAACAATTTTTTTGTATAGAGTTAAAAAATCAGACACAAGGCAATTTGATTTTGGATGCATTAATAACAATTGTACTTGGAAACTCCATGCAACGCCGATGTCTGAAACTGAATTCTTGTTTATCAGAGTATGTGTCCCACATCACACATGCAATATGAACTTTATGCATCATGATCACCAACAATCCAGTAGTTTAGTAATTGTAGAGTTTTTCATATCAAAGTTTACTACTATTGAGCATCAATTCAAACCAAATGACTTAATTGAAGACGTACGTAGAGAGCTTAGGCCGAATATGAGCTATGATAAAGCTTTGAGGGCTAGAGAATGTGCACGGGCAAGTGTATATGGGATGTCAGAAGAGTCGGATGCAAATCTACCATTATGGTATGTTGTTCTATAAAGTACCAATCCTAACTTGTTCACTCGTATTGAAACAGACTTAGAAAATAGATTCCTATATTACTTTATGGCCATTGGAGCTTCCGTTTGAGGGTTTCAACATATGTGTCCCATGGTGGCTGTGGATGTGATATTTTTGAAAAATAAGTATAGTGGTATACTGTACTGTACGTTGCAACATGTTTGGAAGGGAACGAACAACTTTTTCCGTTGGCATTGGGCCTAATGAGAACGATGCATCATGGCTATAGTTTTTTCAAGGTTTAAGGAGGCCTACAATGACCGTGCTAATCTGGTATTTATAACAGACAGACACGTAAGCTTCTTGCCTACTATACGGTTAACTTATCTCAATGTATACCATAGGTATTGCGTATACCATCTCAAGAAAAAATGAAAGCGAAATTCTCAAGAATCGAAAGCCAATTGGGAATAATATATGCAATTATTTCTATATAGCTTCTAGACCTTATTTGACAGAAGACTTCAACATGTATATGGGGCAGTTGTGCCAACTAAGCAGCGAACGTCATCAATATCTCATGGAAGCAAATCCATCAAAGTGGGCTCGAGCACATTTTTTTGGTAACATATTCAATATCATGAACACTAACATTGCAGAAAGTATACCTGACAAATTCTAACCTAACTCGTTAACATGACATGAACCCGCCCACACGGGTTCGGGTTTGTGTATAATGGGTTGGGTTGGTAATGGGTCAACCCATTAAAGACCCATTATGTTAACAGGTCTTAACAGGTTGACCGGCAAAAACCCATTAAGGTTTTTTTTTTTTTTTTTTTTTAAATTGCCTAGACAATAAATGTTTATAAGTTGAAGTAGAGGATTTGAAAAGAATAGCATATTTATGAATACTTACTCAACTTATATATATCGATTTCTTCTATATTTTGCAAATTGTATGATTATGCTGTTTTGGTTCATTGTAAATATTAATTTTCAAATTTTGTAAGAATGGAAGTAGATTGATATATCTTCGTGTGAAGCTATTTGATTGGATATGTGTTAACAAATAATGTCTTTTAACTTTCTATTTTCTTGCCCATGGGTTGGACCACACAGAAAATTCTATGAAAAAGCTTATAAAATTAGTGCAAATGATGTATAAAAGCTTAAACTATAATTTTTTTGTGATTATTATTTGAATCAGTATTCTCCATCTCAATTAGGTCTTATATATTTGTCGTCTTATATATATTATTTTTATTTTTATTTTGTGTAAATGTATGTCTGGAGCTTTCATATTCATATGGTTGCTCCACTTTTGTTGTCATTCCAATGTTGTTATTACGACACAATTGATTTTACATTTTTGTTTTTATTTCTTTGTCTTCTTTTGTTATTTTTATCTACGATAGAAATGTTGTAGTGCACTATGCTTCATCCTTTTTGCTACATTTAATAAAAACACATTGTGTTTTGTTATTTTTTTAACATGTATTAAGTATGTTATTTTAATTTTTATTATTGATTTATAACAAAATGTGAGTATTATATCATTTATATTTGTGTTTTATTATATTATCTATTAACTATTAATAAGTATTTTTTTCTTTTATAAAAAATAATAATTTGTAATTAAGTTTATGGTGTTAACGTGTTGGGTAACATGTTACATGATAATTTAATGAACGGTTTTGGGTTTGAAATTTTCAACAAGAAAGCTTAATGAGTCGGGTTTGGGTGAAAATTATTTTAACACGAAGTGACACGATCCGAACATGAAACGACATAACACATTGCCAGGTCTAGCAGAAAGCATGAATTTCGTGCTTAAGGTTGCGGAAAAATAGCCAAATATTCCACTACTTAATTGCATAAGACAAGTTTTACAGAAATTGTTTCATGATAGGCGAACCAACGTAACTGTCCACACAAATAGTGATGTCACCAAGGAGTTAGATAACATCTTGCAAAAATAAAGATAGGAAGCATCCTCATTCTATTTGGTGCCAGCTAACTTATACAAGTACGAAGTACACGGGGCAATTTAATCGGGATAGTTAATTTGCGAACCAGAAAATGCTCGTAAGTTCACACTTAATAGGTACCCATGTGTTCATGCTTTCGCTGTTTTGTAGGGGTGGCAATATTTCTCCATATAGTATGTGCAATCATTTTTACTCTGCTAAGGTCCTACGTGCAACTTACACATAAACCATTCATCCACTGGGAGATCCAAAACAATGGCATGCACCTGCTAAGGTCCTTGCTAGAGTTGTATTTCCTCCTAGATTTCATAGAAGGGCTGGAAGACCTAGAGTCAATTGAATTCAGTCTCAAGGTAAGGGCCGTATTGTAAAAAAATGTGGACAGTGTAAGCGTACCGGTCATAATAGACTAACATGTTTATTCCTTATTGAACGTCCTAGTGGTAGTATGGAGGCGGGTACTGGCACATGCCTATAAGCCATAGTGTTAGGATTTTAGATCACCATGGTACTATAGGTTTTATAAAGAACTAAATATTTAAAAAAAAAAAAATAGGAGATGAAAGGTGTTGGCATTCATGCAATTGAATTAATAGTTACAATTCAAATAAAAGTTTATATGCTTTTGAATCTACTTCCAGACGACAGATAATTAATTTTTTAGATGCGCTAAAGCTTACCAAAATAACTTTAAAAAAAATTATATCTACAATTACGTGCAACTATTGAACTTCTAGTTGCCTAAACTAAAGTTCTTATCGTACAACTCTGCAGCATATTTTTTCCTCATGAACATTATATCTTTTTGCTCAATCGTCAATGGTAGTCCAACAATTTGTTCTCAGTCCATCTCAATGCAAACATGTTGCAATCTCCACTATATCAAAATGATATATTAAATATCAAAATAATAAAAATCATAATACATTAAAATTACTAGTTACAATGTCTACTTACGACATTTTTTGTTGGGCCAATGAGTCGTTCATTCTACTAATCGAAAAATAGTGAGACCGATTCTAACACCTCTTGTCGTTATTTAAAAATATCAAATGCCTGCAAAATAAACGGGATCACATGTTGAATGCACTTGGCATTTTTCATCTGTGTTGCACTGGATGAACCACATACATTAAGATTATATAATTCTACATGGCGTCCAAACAGGTTGATTCTTGCTACAAGCCAGTGTGTATTCCATTGTTCACTAGCATTAACAACTGCACAAGAATAGTAACAACAATTGTGAGACATTGTTACTCACAAGCTATTTAAGGATCGTATAAATTAACTTACATAATCGCAAGTCCATCACAGTTATCCGTATGTAGGCTCGATCCCTCTAACATAGTTATGCAAAAAGTCAAATGCTTGAATCTCCTCAACAGTATACACGTAATCTTTGTAGTGAATCCACAATGTATGTTTTAAAATAACAATGAATGTACTTGTTGTTACTATATATGGTCACAACTATAATATTCGATATATGAAGAAAAAATTGATTACCTACCCATAGAATGCAATCTAATATAGCACAACGTTCTGGAAACATCTCGGGGTGCATGTACATCCTCTTTTGAATGTGGAACAAGCATGTGTCAATTTGCTACAAACATATAGTTGATGTTAGTACATGAAAATAAGTTAAGCTAAACAATTCTATAATTTAATACCTACATCAGATATCAACCAGCCAGCCCACTGCAAAAGAGGGTCGAAGAAGGTTGTGGGCACTATGTTGTATTCAATATCTACAGCTGCAATGGGAAGCGATCAATCACTTCACCCGGAGGCTTGAAAAATAGGTTTAAATTTTGTGTAGACTTGTGTCGTTGAGGGTTCACACATGGACTATTGGTAATGTCTATGAATTTGTATAGGCGCCCTGCTATACTAAATCCCTCTGGCAATTGGGTCAATACTTCCACAACAGGGCACGTAATGATAGTGTGTGGCACACCATGATGCTCTATGGCCTTCGACGATACCAACAGGGATTAGGTGTTTTCTATAGACCCTAAACCAACCTAGTTAAGCCTAGACAACAATATCACTTATAAGAGTCTCAAGGCACCTTAGGGTTAGAACATATCTAAGAAAAACTGAAACAACTGGAGGATCATATGGACAAATGTTTTCTAGTGTACAAGATCCTTCATAGAAGGTAAGTTCAGAGCATACTTACATCTCTGGTAGTGATGAAAATAATATAGAAAAAAGGATTTAGAGAAAGAGAATGATTTAGTTGGCCATTTAAAGCTTAAACACATTGAGAATTTTTATTGATTTTGCTTAAGAGTACAAATGTAAAACCAGGGCTTCTTATATAGGGAGGAAAAGCAAAAAGCTATAAGAAAAAGCAAACACACAAATAAAGTAAAATTACAAGCACACCAATAAAGCACCGAAAGCAAAAAGGACTGACACACTACTTTAAACTTTAAATTGTAGCATCACATGCTATTCTGACTATGAAAGAGATTAAAGTTGTGATAATCTGAATCGTCTGAGTCAACAGATTCATAGATATTTTTCCACCAAGGGCTGGGATGATCTGGGGAGTCACTGTTATCTGAAGGGATCTCATCATCATCTGGTGGTTGGGAATCTGAAAAAGTATTATGGTGGGACCTGAGAGAGATCACATGGATAGTCTAGAGGAAGACTGTCGGCAAGATTTCCTGTGGATGAGCTTTGGCCTACATTAGATTGGCCTAATGTAGGATCACGAACAATATAGATCTCCTGTGGGTTTGGAGGAGGATGAATATTGTTGATTTCACAGAGATGGGCTTTGAGCTAAGTTTGATGGGCCTGAGAAAGTCTTTTTTAATAAATTGTGTCTCATTCATAAATTGATTGAAGAGCCCAACACTTCTTTGTAGTCTTCTTGTAGAACTAGGGTTTATGCAGGATAAATATTGAAGTGACTTGGTCATGTTCTTCTCTCTTGAGTTTCCACAAGGATTTTAATTGAAGAATTTTGTAAAGTTCTTCTCTCCACCAGTTGAGATGATGAAACCACTATAGGAAGGTCCAAAGGAGATAGGCATGGTTCTTTGAATCATAGAGATGATCAAGCAAAAGAACAGTAGGGACCAAGAAAGCAATGGAGTGTTGAGTAACACAACACCATAAGTACCATATAGAGATATTTTTGAAAAAATCAAAATAAAACGGTTCAATAGAATAGTATGCATCATCAAGAAGGACTGGAATATTTTTAATTGGCATTCTATCCATGACCAGATTTAGATAAAAAGTTTTATGCGACTTAGCAAACTCATTGATCTGTTGAACATATAAAGATTCTTTAAATTCAGGAGGAAAGCTAAGTTGGATGGAAGCTTTTTCTGAAAGGTCAGAAGGATTGACCATTAGAACCATGGGGAAAGAAATAACCTGAGAAATCAACTTCATAGGATGTGGTCAAGACAAGAGATCTGGAATGAGATTGTCTTTTCCTTTCAAATGTTTACAGAAAAGTCATACTTGGCAAACCAATCTCTGAGCCTTAAAAGCTGTTTATTTGGAAGAGCTTTGTTCTTAAAGTCAATGACTTAAGGAAATGAAGAATTATCCATCTGTTTGAGGAAATGATGACCAATAAGATGGAACTCAAATTTTTTAATACCATATTTTACTGCGAGAATCTCCTTGTAAATGGTGTGGTAATGTTTTTCAGATTCTTTGAATTGTCCACTATCATGTCAGCAGTAATGGCATCTTCCATTGTCATCTTCTTCAAAAAGAATAGCGCCCTAGTAATTATTACTTGCATAAGTCTGTAAAAACTCTTTAGCAGTCGCCTAGATTTTTAAGAGGGGGCGGATGATTAGCAATCTTCTTTAAGGCTTTGACAACATCTGTTTAGGTTGAACTCCAAATAGGATGTTGCTTTTTTTAAAACAGCAGAGAGTTAGTTGGCATATCTGGGGGATGAAATCCTGCACATAATTGATAATTCTAAGAAATTGTTGGATCTGCTTTTGAGTGAAATTTCATTAAGGAAATGGGCTAACTCTTATGTCAGATGGACACCTGGTTGGTAAACTTCATCTTAGATGTGAAGACCAAGGAAATCTACTAAGGTATGGGCTAGAAAACCCTTTTGTTATGAAAACTTGATGCCATGTTGTTGGGTTAAGTCAAAGAATTGGGCCAAGATTCATTTATGGGCTTCATGGGTTTAAGAGAATTGAAGAATTTCAGCAATGTAAATGAGGGTATTTTCAAGGATATGCTCAAAGATTTTGATCATTGTCTTTTCGAACAGAAAATGAGCCACCTTGAGGCCAAATGGTAGGACCGTCTATTGATATTGAGCATTTGGAAAACAAAAAACAGTTTTTGGACGATCAATATGGTGAATTCCTATTTGCCAAAATCTAGCTTTAAGATCAAATTTGAGAAATTTTTTGCATTGTGAAGCTGGGCAAATAAGAGTTGAATTTTTGGCAAAGAGAACTTTGTCATCTTTTAAAAACATATTTAATGGTTTGTAATCAATGACAAGTCTATTCTTTTTTCTTATTATCTCTGACTTTTTTTCCACATAAAAAGCTTGACAAGCCCAATCAGAAGTAATTGGCTCAATAAGGCCTTGGGCTAAGAGTTAGGAACACTCTTCTCTGGCTAGTTTAAGATCCAAAGGGGTTATTCCTGGATGATAGGCTTTTGTAAGATTGATATCTTCATTCTTTTTGAAGGGCAAGTAAATGAAGAATTTTTGATTTCTCCATTGGGAAAATGAATGCTTCTGTTCAAATTCTTCGTGAGAATTAGCATAGAGCTGGAGAAGTTTGGCTTGGATCTCAGAGTATCAAGACTGAACTTGTTGAAGGGAGAACAATTTTGAAATGTTAGTACAAGATTTGAAATTATTCTTATACTTGACTCCATAAGGTAGAATTATGAGATGCTGAGAAGATCCTTACCTGACTCCATAAGGTAGAATTATAAGACTGAACTTGCTGAAAGGAGAACAATTTTGGAATTTGGTTGATATTGTAGATCTGTTCAATATTTGTAGAGAGGAAAATTGGTGCTATCATCAGTCTCTGAGGAGGTTTCATGGATGGCAAACATAATGTTTTCATCATCATGTGATTATTCTTCATACAAGGATTCAAGGTCTGCTTCTTGTTCTTCATGAGAGATCAGAAGAGATTGGAGCTGCTGAACAAGTCGAGCAGATTTTGACTGCTTGTTTGGGCATCTTTTTACATAGTGCCCTTTTTTTCCGCAAATGAAGCATCTGTCACATTTGTTTTGGCTTCGTTGTTTCTTCTTTCTAAAGAAGCATATCTTTCTTTTAAAAGGGAATCTTGCTCTCTTTTTTCTAAAGAAGAAGAATATTTTTGCAAATGGTTTTTCTTTTTTGTTGTGCATCCACATTTCTTTTCTATGCATTTGATATGAAGATATGATTTATGGCAGAGCTTTTCAAATTTAGAACCTATGTTCATAAACTGAGACCAATAACTGTGTTGCTCTCAAATTTTTTCAAGAGCAACAAAAGCTTTTTAATGGATTTTTCTCAGAGTGAATTGAACTAGAGTTTTTTGTTCAAAGCTGAGTTCTCTTTCAAGTTCTGGATGGATTTCATCAGGTAGAAATGTTATATAGACTTGGCAAAGCTCAATACTATCATAGCCATTGAAAGAGTAGAAAAGCTTAGACATCCGTTGATAGTGGGTATCTAAATCTTTTCTTTTGAGTGAACAACACTTCATCGAAAAATAATCTTTTCTATGTTGTTGATGCTATGGCTGAGGCTTTCCCATGAATTGGAGATGTAATTCTAAGACAGCTTGAGCGAAATGAATGTTAAAGAACTGAAGCTGTCTATATTCTCCAAGAGATTGCCACCAATCTTAGAGGAAACCAGTTGTTTGAGAAATAAAGTCAATGAGAATGAGTTAAGGAATTTCATTGGGATGAACAGCTTGGTTGTCAATCCAAGTAGCGAATTCTTTATACTTGTCATCCCATTATAAAGGAGGATCATCATCAAGAGAGAACCAAATACCAGAGTTGTTTTTGGGGTAACTAGTTTTAAGATTGAAAGTGGGATTTAGAACTAGAACAACAGTTTCTCCCATGTCATCATAAGAAAGTATTTCAACAATCGGTTATGGCCGAGTATCTATTTGACAAGTGGTGCTAGAAGAGGCTCCATGTGTGGGAAAATGACGACTAGTTTGGGGGTCCACATATGCCATTAGCAAGTATGTGACTCATGCAAAACCACTTTCATTGTCAGAAGAAGAACAAGAATAATGAGAAGAGGTATTTGTACCTATTGCAACCTGTGGTGAGAAACAACCATATGCTAGGGAGGATGGTAAGAAGGTTTGTAAGAAAAGGTAGGATATGAAGATGAAGGATTTTGAAATCTAACTGGAGGAGCAAAAGTTTTGGGTCTATGAGGGACAAAAGTTCTAGGCTCGGGAGGAGCTGTCTGAGGAAATTTTTTGATAAGCTCGTAAGTTATATAAAGGGTAGACTTAGGAGTTCTACAAAAAACAGCAGGTGCCAAAAGGCTTAAGCATTAAAGAGAACTAGATCAAATTTCTTTTTGTCCAACATCTTCTTCTATTTGTCTAAGTTGAGTATGAATTTGTCAGATCTGAGAATATTTTTCTTGAAATTCTGGGCCAAAATAGTTCTTTCCAATGAGGTAATGAAGATCTAAATCAAGAGAGTCAATCTTCTGAGTTAGATCATAATAAAACTCTTGTAATTCTCCAGATAGGGCGTTGATCTTTTCATCCATCAAAACATTTTTTTCAACAAGCCTATCTAACTTGCCATCAATTCTCTGTAGAGTATTTGAATTATCTTGAATTGCAGCAGACTACCAATTAAGCATTTCTTCACCTGTGGTCAGGAGGGCTGTGTCTCTTGAAGGGATGACCTTTTATGGGATGATAAAAGGTCTGGTAGGAGCATGAGCCTTAGGAAAGGCTGGAAAGTTCTCATTATAAGAACTTTGAGAGTGAAACATCATACAGGGGATAGCTGGAGAAGCTGTAGAGGAAAAATGAGGGATAGATTTGCAGCTATGCTGGATGAGCGTTTTGAGGCTACACTTTGGAGGTTAAAACTTCTTGGCTAGATGGATCCAAGGGGAATCTGGATCATCACAATGAAATTGGCATTGTGCAGTAGGCGGCTTACATCTTTGTTTGTTCTTTGAGCCCATTTGTCGTGGGACATAGCCATCATCATCATTAGAAAATTCATCACAGCTACAGTATGGGTCACACCTTTCAAGTGCAACGTCCCAAATAAAATGGCCGTTGATTTTATCAAAATAAATTTTCTTTCGAGGGAGTCATTTTAGCTGTAATTTTCTATAATATTTGCAAACTCCGTCCAGTCCTCGCCATTGTCAATGTCTAGAAATGAAAAATTGCGGCTGAGAGTCTGTGATCTCAATTATTGTCAACTGCTAAGTATTAGTCAGTTGGGAACAATCTTGAAGAGAATCTCATGGAGGCGATGTATCAAGTGGTCGATCGCATGATGGGGATGGATCTCGTGGACGTCATGGATTTCACTGTGGATCTCGCAATAGGGATGGATCTTAAAGAGGCAATGGATCTTGCGGTGGATTGCACAATGAGGATAGATTTGGTTGTGACCCCTATTACACATAAAAAAAAGTTTTACATTAAAAACATAATATTAAATATTATGTTTTTAACGTAAAACATGTTTTAATGTTAATTATACTTGGCTGCTTAATCTGTCCAGAATTGCAACAAACAAGCTGCGGATTTCAGCCATCTTGGTTTGTAGAGCATCTTGATGACCAACGATCATATCCATCTATTTGAAAGATAGTAAATTTGGTGCAATTGTGTTTAACATTCTATAAAGGTTAAGTCCACTATGGCACTTACATTGGTGCAATTGTGATCATTCGATGTCGTTCCCATCTAATCAGCTGGAAGTCCATTGCGATCACTTGTTGGTATGGACTGCTCAGCTGCATGACTAGCATCGGGCTTTTGAGGAAATGCTTCCACTATTGGTGGGGCTCAATATTGCCGTTTTGGAAAGTCATTCTTCCAAGGTGTCATATATTCCATCTCTAGCTTTTCTTTCTACGGATTTAAGTTCCAATGGACCTCAAATTGCAATTTAGATAATAAATGTTAGTTCGATATAAGTTGGTATCTAAAACTAATTAGTTTGCATTTGAGTTTGATTACTTACACCCCTTTTTTAAAAATAATTTTTTTCCAAGGTCTTTGAAAGAAAGATGGTTCGTAGACCTCCATCCCAACATACGGGGCATGCATGCTTTCACCTTGCATGCATAATCCTCCCCTAGCTTGAAGATTGCCTTGTATCCCCACACCGACAAACCCAATTCCAATCAGTTACTACAACAAGTAGGTTCCATACAGATATTGATACACATAAAAATCCAACTTAGTTACTTGAAAAGCTAGAGGGAGTCCATGCAAATCGCAGCTGCTGGATGCATTTTACACTTGACAATTGACAAAGATGCTATTCAATACTTGAACTATCAATTTGTATAAATATGCACCCCATTTAAACTTATTAAACTTGTCTAAGTCATCGACAAGCCGAACAAACCTCAAGTCAATATCTGTTTTGTGGGCTAACCCTATAAGGTCACAATTTAAGAAATATATGAGGGTCATATTTACTGTATGCTGATCATTCTTATACGATGCTTTCTCAAAGTAATCTTTGAGGTGGTTTGTCCAAATTGACCTTTTCTTGTTCAGGTACTTGGTCTGGATGTCATAAGATTTGATATCCTCAATCTCTATATTTTTGGCCTCAATATCGCCACTGAAGCTCAATCCAGTGATCACTGAAGGATTTCTATTGGTGAAATGTGCACCGGTGCCACCGAAGTTGAATTCCATAATAATGTCATCATTGCACTCCACTATACACAATACTAGGTGTTGGATAACATGTTCTTGGTGCTTGAGCTTCTGCATATCAAGGAAATGGCCAAAGCAAGTTTTTTGAAACTCTTGGAGTTGATCTAAAGTTAGCTTGTTCTTGATGGTATCAATGACATTGATGGTATTGCCATATGAAGAAATCTTGTCTTTCAACTGTTCACCTTCACTGTGTAGACGCTGCTGAACACTAAGAATAACCTGTGCATAATAACATATGGTAGTTAAGTATCCATATTTTCAGTTTTATTTTATTATTGCAATGAATATTACTCATAAAAAAAATGTTCTAAAGTGAAATTGAATTCCTATTTGAAGTATATCCTGCCCTTATATTATCTCGCCACAGGTAGGGGACCCCGCTTAAAGTAGGAAGGGTAGAAGACAGAATAAATGATGTTTCTGCCTTATACCCTGCCCCACTTGGGAAGAGGGCCCCTACTTTCATGTGGGATGAATAATTGATGCATTAATAATAATTGATTGAACTCTCTCAAACCATTATTACCACCACAAAAAAAAAATTAACAAAATTAAAATCAAACCTCTCAAACAAGCTATTTGATAACTAATGCATTGATAACAATGGATTGAACTCTAAAAGTGATTTTGGAATATATGACAAATAAACATACAAAAAAAATCAAAACAAACAATGACAATGAAAGTAATATACCCATAAAATATATACTAGACAAATATACTCCGCCCCTTTATTATCCCGTCCACAAGTAGGAGACTCCGCTTAAAGTGGGAGGGGCAGAAGATAGAATAAATAATATTTCTGCCTTGAACCCTCCCCACTTGGGAAGGGGCCCCTTACCTTCAAGCGGGGTGAATAACTGATGCAGTGATAACAATGGATTTAACTATCTCAAATCATTATTGCCACTACACAAAATATCCAAATGCAATTTTTGGTCAATGTCTACAAAATCTATGAGCATTTGTTTTACTGATAAACACATATACAACATAAAAATTACAACATGATATGAGCAAACTACAACACGAAAATGACAAAAGAACAAGGAGAAAAACTAATATTGAGTTGCTGCTCAAATTGTTGCTTGGTTTCCTCATATTCAGTTCAAGCTTGCGACAATGGTCATCCATGTCTAACATTTGGTGGGTCACTTATCTTCTTTGGGGTTGCATTTTTTTTTCTATAATGTTTTTTCGCTTCTCTTTACCGACGATCATCTTTTTTTTTTTTCATAATCGGTATTTGACTTCTCTTTGCCAGAATATTTTAATCCAAGCCATTACTGAAGACATACATAAAAAGTAGAGAGAAGACGAAGGAATAAAGAGGTGGAGTGAAAAGAGATAAGGCAAAATAAGGTGAAAAAAAAAAAATCCCTTAAAACTTGTAGGGATTAATTTATTGAAAAAATATTTTTGATATTTTTTAAATAAATTGATGACTTATAAATATTAATCAGTTTTTTAAAAAAGATAAGCATATTTTATTAATCCTCTTGTCGGACATCTCTCTAAATTTTCCTTACAAAAATTCTTGTAGTTATGCACTTTTTCTCCTCAAAGCCCAAAATGGTACATCTCATGTGCTGCAAATACTTGGATGACTGGACCCAATACGACAATTATTGGGCATTACGTCCACTTGTCCGGACACGTGGACCAAAATTTGAGGTGGATATGTGACAGGCTTGATTCCCTCGGATCGCTCTATTGTTGAGATTGAAAGAAGATGCAATTTTTACTTTGCCACTTTATTTATAGATAACATCGAAAATGCCATTGACGCATAGAATGACCATATTATCCTCGATCACCACGATAACCCCTATCCTCCCATTCACATAAGCTCAAAACCCTAACCCAGTTCACTGAGTGAGCTCCATCAATGGCTTCCCAGATGGCCATTTTCGGACGGGCCCGAACCCTGTTCAAAACCCCAAACCCAGCCTTCAAGGCCATTACCACCTTCACATTTCTCTCCCAGGAGCCCCAACTTGCCGAACCAACTCACACACCGTCAACGCCACTCCCTCCTAACCCTGCCTCCGGAAGCCCTCTCTACAACGAGAACTGGCGCAGTCCGATCCCCGCAAACTCGGCCTTATCTCAGTCCGTCATCCCACTCGAGTTCCTCCACCAGTCCCCTAGCTCTCGCATCCAAGCCCTGTCGCAAACCCTAGACGTCCATAGCCTCATGAACGTATTCGCCGATTGGATGACATCGCAGAGATGGGCCGACATGAAACAGCTCTTCGAGTTTTGGATTCGGTCTCTGGACAAAAATGGGAAGCCCAACAAGCCTGACGTGAACTTGTACAACCATTACTTGAGAGCCAATTTGATGATCGGAGCATCGGCCGGAGAGTTGCTGGATCTGGTTGCTCAAATTGAGGACTATGGCATCACTCCCAATACTGCGTCGTTCAACCTGGTGCTCAAGGCCATGTACCAGGCAAATGAAATTGATGCCGCCCAGAAATTGATCGAAAGGTTTGGTTTTTATTTTAAGTTTTATTTGAATAAATTAAATAAGTAGCTGGAAATAATAAGTAGCTGATTCTGTGTTTTTCTACTGGACAATGGAAATGGAAATGAAAATAGAAATATAAAGTTTTCTTGCTGAAAGTAAAGCCATGAAACATGCTGCTAACCAGATCACATTTAGAAAAAAATGCATTTTATATAATTATTATTATTTTTTTATGGGGTTTCTGTGCGTGTTCATCTTACTGTACAATAATTTTCAAAGTTGCCTTTTCTGAAATAATTGTCCTGGAGGTGAATGGTTGGAGCATAAAGTTTTAATTAGATAGTTTTTGTGAATTTAATAACATAAGGAGGCTAAATACCTTGTTATTTTTGTTTAACATGGGTAAAAAAGAAGAAAAATAACAGTAATTGTTTCTGTGAAGGAGTTGGTCTTATTTTGGCCATATTTTGGACTTGATCTTAGTGCTGTAAGAGACATGTATTTTAGACACACTATGTGTAAAGAGCTTGTGTCATGCTAAAATGCTACATATGATTACTTTTTCCTGACAAATTAGTCTGTTAGTCATTTAAGTAATCCTTTTGTGTATTCAATTGTACAATGACTACTTTGATGGAGAGTTTTCATTTTAAATTGCCAGGATGCTGCAGACGGGCAAAGAATCTTTACCTGATAATGAGTCATATGACTTGGTCCTTGGCATGCTTTTTGAAAGGGATGAGATTGAGGCTGCATTGAAATATATGGATTTGACATTAAAATCTGGTAATGCATTGTCAATGAATGTGTTTGGTGAATTTGTGCGAGGCTGTGTCAATAAGGGCAGGCTGGATACGTTGGTGTCAGTTGTTGAACGGTGCAAGGTACATGATTCATGATTGCTGCATTTCGTGTTGGAGGTGCAAATTTTCCATAATCTTTACTTATTTGACTTTGTTTCTGTTGGTCTTACCAGTCAATGGAACAAAACAAAGCTCTTTGTCCACCTTGGAACATGTGCAAGTCCATTGCTGATATTGCCATACAAGAGGATAATAGCAAGTTGGCATATCATGCCCTGGAGTTCATGGCTAAATGGATTGCTAGAGGTGAGCAAGCAAGGCCCCCTGTCTTGCTTTCTGTAGATGAAGGATTACTTGTATCAGCACTTGGAACTGCTGGTAGAACATACAGTTCAACTCTCCTGGATGCATCTTGGGCAATTCTACGGCGCTCATTGCGTCAAAAGAAAGCCCCTAATGCTGAATCTTACCTTGGAAAAATATATGCCCTTGTATCGTTGGGGCATCTGCAGAGAGCTTTTAGTACTTTACGTGAATTTGAGTCCACTTATGAAAATCCCAATAAAGAAGCAGATGAGGAACTATTCTCTCCATTTACCTCTTTAAATCCATTGGTTGTGGCATGCTCCAAGAAGGGTTTTGAGACTTTGGACTCAGTATGTCTTTCTATCTGTTAAACTTAATAATCAATTCACTCTAATCATCATTTTTTCGAACTTGACAGTTTCTCGTCTTGGAATATGTTTTTGCACGTTAAAGTCTATCTGGAATGGATATTATGTATTATTTCTCAGTGGATAACATAGCATATGCATGGTGTTTAGTTAACTAGGTACCAGAGAAGAATCCTTAGGTTTATCTTTCTTTTTCAGCTTTCTAACTTGTTTGTCTATGATTCCTCAACAGGTGTATTTTCAACTGGAGAATTTGAGCCGTGCAGATCCTCCTTACAAGTCTGTTGCTGCTTTAAATTGCATAATATTAGGTTGTGCAAATATCTGGGACCTTGATCGTGCATACCAAACCTTTGATGCAATTGGTACCTCTTTCGAATTAACCCCTGATATTCATTCTTATAATGCCCTGATGTATGCATTTGGGAAGCTCAAGAAGGTGAATACTTTTGGAACTGCTGCTCTCTTCTCAAACACATACCTACACAAAAACATGACTGCTTTGCTAGTCTCTCGTTATTTAGTTTCGCATGTAGTGTGCTATAGCCATGGATTTAAATATTCATGTAGCGGTACATGTATTCATTTCCACCTATTTTATTTGATGGCGAGGAGTTCATAGTTATGTTGATCTTGAAAAGAAGATTAATTACCAGCTATAACTTTTAATTAACGCTTTTGTTGAGCTAGGGTCAAGCACAAAAATATAGTTTTGGAGGGCCCAAATTCACACCATTATGGTGCAGAAGGGCATGAGGCATCATCAAGAAGTTGCATATCCATATGCATATCAAGTACCCATAACATGGCTAGAGTTGCTTAACTAATTTTATTATCATGTGGCAGACATTTGAAGCTTCAAGAGTGTTTGAACACTTGTTAAGTCTGGGTGTCAAACCCAATGCAATGTCATATTCATTGATTGTAGATGCGCACCTCATCAACCGAGATCCAAAAGCCAGCCTTTCTGCAATTGATGACATGGTAAATGCATTCTTTGATGATTGACTAGGTGGCCTTATTCTTAAATTTGGTTTTTTGCTTGTGTATGGAAGCTAATTTATTGTACAATAATTACCTTGGGCAGGTAAATGCCGGTTTTGAACCATCAAAAGAAACACTGAAGAAGGTCAGACGGCGATGTATTAGAGAGATGGACTATGAGAGCAATGACCGTGTGGGTGACCTAGCTAAAAAGTTAAATTTTCGAATGGGCTCAGAGAATCGCAGGGACATGCTTTTTAGACTTGATTACAGCACTGAATTTGCCAGATAGGTAAATTTTAATATAGTAGGAAGTATCAACATCAAAGCGACTAAGAGAAAATTTTATCGTTGCCTAGATCCTGTGTATTTGGATGCACGGTGATGTTTATATTTGTATATTTGATTAAATTGTTACCCGTAGAGGGCTAAAAATTCAATAACTAATGTTTAAAGTAATTGGCTTTACCATTGGGAAGAACATGTACGAATATGATGCCTTATTTCTTTGTGCCACTTTCAGTTTAGAAATATTATCAGAGAACCATAATTCTCTTGAATGGGTGCCTTTTGTGTACAATGTTTATTGACATTTGGTTTTCTTCACTGGATCACTTGCATCACTTCTCAACCGTCGATCATGTGATCTGTTGCATTAATTGCTGATGAATGCTGTCTTTTGTTTATTGCAGGTTTGCTAATTCTTTGGTTTGGAAAATGCCTCAGCTCATGATTTGGTTCACAAAATTAGCTACTGTCTAACTTTATTTTTCTAGTGAGTTTCTTCGTTGTTTGTAAATTTATCTGATTGTACCAAGTTTTGGAAGTTGGCCAGGATGAATGGTAGGATCATAGCCCCTCTTGTTTTCTTTTTTCCCCTTTTTATGTATTAAAGTTTCTGTTTTTTTTCTTAGGAAAATGAGGAAGGCAGTGAATTTTTGGACCTAAATAATTTTTTTGAATGTTGAATAATTGTAGCACAGCTAATAGGGAATTTCTTAGTTCCATCTCTTTAGCGGTTTCTTCATATTGCAGAGATACTGAGGAATGGGGGCTTGAAAATCAGTGCACATGTATGTTTTGTGTTTAAAATATATTTATGTATAGTTGTAAAAAAATGATTAAAATATATTAATATTAAGTTTGTCGTTCTAGACAAAATATATAATTTATTCAAATGTTCGTTTAGGTGTAGAAATCAAATCTTTTATATATCAAATGTATAATTGCATGATTAAATTCAATTTGTTTCAAAAGACTGGTTGTTACCCTTAATGATTATTAAAAATTGGAATAAGAATAGTAAAAAAATAAGAAGGAAATGTCAGTAGTGGGATTTGATTTATTTTAGAATAATAAAAAAAGTATGTTATTTAATTTATAAGATGTTAAGATCTTAGTTAGTAAATTGGCAAATAGTATGCGTAAATTCATAGTTTTTTTTTTTAAATCGTTTATTTTTTCAATTGTATTTGTACGGTAATATTTGCATTTTCTTGAAAGAAAAAATTTAAAACGTGTATAATAATTTATATTTATAAAATAAATCAAAAAAGTGAATTTAATAATAAGAAACATAAAAAACGCTAAAAACTTTAAAATACCCTGAAAAATAAATCTTGTCTCGCCTCTATTCTTCTGGACATCTCCTCCATGGGCTATGCTTTGTTTGCATGTACATCAGAGTGGCACTTTCAGGTAAGCATGAAATTATTATTATTGTTTTTCGAAATTTTGTGGAAATTTTGTTTTTTGTTTTTTTATATATAACATTAAGCTCCATACAAAAAAAAAAAAAAA